>APFE030755770.1:56844-77203 GCA_000404065.3 Pinus taeda
AAATTCCTTGCTGCAAAATTCTCCACCATTATCTGTCCTCAACACCTTTATCTTCTTCTCTGTCTGATTTTCCACGAGAGCTTTGAATTCTTTAAACTTGTTAAAGACTTCAGATTTCTTCTTAAGGAAATATATCCATGTATTCCTTGAAAAGTCATCTATAAATGATACATACTACACAAACTTACCTAGAGATGGAACCTTCATAGGTCCAAACACATCATTGTGCACAAGCTCTAATATTTGTTTCGCCCTCTTACTACCAGAGGGGAAACTCACCCGATTATGCTTCCCATATACACAATTTTCATAGAAATCAAAATCCAGAGAGCTATTAATCATGCCTTCTACCATACCTTTAGCATGAAGTATTTGAAGGCACTTCTCTCCAATATGTCCAAGCATTTGATGCCACAATATGGTCTTCTCTCCAGGGACCACTAGATTTTCTTCTCCACTTATAGGAACCATAGAAATGTTGCACCCATCAATAAGAGTGCTACCTTGTAGCTTGTACAAAGTTCCAATTCAGACTCCCCACATCAATACTAGTGCTCCCCAAAATTTTTTATAGGTATCCTTCTTGAACACTGTTTTTACACCTGCATCATCCAACTTGATTATAGAAATTAGATTTCTGGCCAATGTAGGAATATGTAGAACACTCGGAAGTGTTCTAACCCTTCCACCTTGCAACTTAAACTTCACTTTTCCACAACCAATGATTCTAGCCTTCCTATCATCCCCTAAGAAGACATCACTACCATCGTATTTCTCATACTTGTAGAACCAGTCTCTATGGGGAGTGGAGTGAAAGGACGCACTTGAGTCAATCAACCATGCATCATGATCTACATGTGTACTTGAAGAAGCCATGTGCACATCCCCACATTCATCTAAGGTGGTTTTCGCCTCTGTAGAAGGAGCATCATCAAATCCCTTTCCTTTATCAGGAGCTTTAGACTTACAATCCCTTTTGCGCTACCCTTCCTTTCTACATTTCCAGCACGCCACCTTTACAAGTTTTCCTAGAGATTTAGATCTCCCTCTAATTTAGATCTCCCACTCGATGACTTATTTTTGTTTCTTTTTTGGGACCGTCCTCATACAGACAGGGCATCAGCATTCCGACTCTCCATATTTTTCCATATCATCTCCTCCATCAGCAAGGATGAGACTATTTCATCAAACTGCAAGGCAGCTGCATTGCTACCTATTGCAATAACCAAACTATCCCACGAATCTGGTAGAGAACACAACAAACTAATGCACTTATCTTCATCTGAAATTTTAATATCAATAGATGCTAACTGACATACAACAGTATTAAATGCGTTCAAATGCTCTGTCATCGAGTCTCCATCTTTCATCCTCAAGTTATATAACTTTTTCTGTAGGAACAATTTATTCACTAGAGACTTAGATTGGTACAAATTCCCTAACTTTTCCCACAAAGCCTTTGCCGTAGCTTCCCCTCATACATTCAACAATACTAAATCTGAGACACACAATCGTATTGTGCTCTTTTCCTTCCGATCCAAATTCTTATATTCTTCATCAGACACTCCCGTTGGTTTAGTACCTGGATCTACCATGATCCACTAATCTTTATCCATCAACAGAACGTCCATCTTGAGTTTCCACAGCTCAAAACTCTAACCATTAAATTTCTTGATCACTATCTTTCCACTGCTCACCATCTTCTCTCAGCAGCATAATCGATCTCACAGATCTCCCATTCAACAGGGTCTACCACAGGCCCAAGTGAAACCCCTTAGCAACAAAGGCATCCCCTTGAAGCCAAAACTGCTATGATACCAAATGTAGGTTTTAACCCCATACAGAAATTACCTACATGTGAATTCTAAAATGTAGAAAATAAACAATGCAAGAGCATAACACATAAAACACATTTACACAGAGATTTCCCATTGGATCCCAAAACCAGGATTACCAGCTCGATTTTTCATTATGTTCCTTTCAATGTTATAATACATATTTATACATGCCGAAGCATCCAATACCATGGACTGAAAACCATCACGTCCAATACCATGGACCGAAAACCATCGCGTCCAAAAAAACCATGTGCGAAAATCATGCACAAAACCATAGGTGGGTCTGCCCAACCTAACATAGAGTTCAAAACCAACATTTTTTAGGGGTGCTACCCTAGACCCCATGAAGTGGGGTTACAGGTGCCCCTCAAACCCCCTTGTGACCTCTCCCCCTCTAACCCCCGGCTAACTACGTGGGCTAGTCGTGGAAAGACTATAACACAACCCAACAAGGAAGTCCTAGCCACTCCCTTGCCTTATGTATTCCATCATTCACCTTCCCTAAGCCCTATACCACATTCTAAGTCATTCATATTACTTTCAGCCAGATCCTGTAGGAATACAGGGGATCCTGTAGGAGAATTAGGACATATTGTAGGCGCATTAGAACATTCTGTAGGTGCATTAGGACATAGTGTAGGTTCATTAGGACATCCTGTAGGATGACCTATAGTGACGTGTTTTGAGGTTGATAGGTGGAAAAAGCATTGAGAAATATAGGAGAATACCCCTACTTCCCTCCCATGCCATATGACCTTTCACAACCATCTCTAACCCACCTTCCATAACAACAAGAAGAATTACCATCCATATTTTCACAAAAAGGACAAAAATAAAAAAAGGGCTATAATTGTGTTCATTCATATGCACGACAGTAAAGTCTTTGATTATATGAGATTTCATGCCTAGGATAATTAATATTACACACATGTTAGCTTAGAATTCTTCTAAAGCAAGATCTATTAACAAATAGTTAGATGAGTGATGTGTTTAAATCATTTATTCAATCTTTCATTACTGTAGTAGACATCATTTCAATTCTCTCAATTAAGGTAAAATTCCCCTTTCTCCATTGGTAATCAAGCTTCTTCTAAAATAATAGATGGTTGATTTGAGAAACCCTAGTGGTCTATCTCCAGCTCATCAGTGACAAAGAGTTAACCCATTACATCTACTTGTGTATACAACACTATCACCTCCATGTTTGTACGAACCCTGGTTTGATAAAGTAAGATTCTTGCTGCAATACTGATGCTCATCAACAACTCAAAGGCCTAACAAAAAAAAAAAAAAAAATCAATTGCTCGATGTATCTCTCTAATAAATGTAGTTGCTCTCCAACCTCTGCAAGAAACAAAATAATATATCTACCGAAGGAAGGTTGATTAAAATCGTAGTGAAACATAGTAAAAATCATAATTTATTCCCCCTTTGATCAGATGCATTAGAAGGACCAGGTCCATGCCAATCCATCACCCTCATTTCTGTCCACCATCCACCCATATTTCCCAAGATTTTCCCATTCATTTTCCTTGTTGTCCTAAAATGCTACAGGAAAGCTCTGTTTTTCTAGAGGAAGTAAGAATACGCAGTAGAGAAAATTATTTATATCATATCCTCGAAACCGTGCATCCATTTGTTGAGCTATTTCATGGGGAGATGCATATGGATGATGGTATCATACCCAAGAAATTTAAGAAAATTATCGTGCACAATTTTCTAGAAATTGACCTCGATCACCTATAAACATTTTTTATTTTTCTCGAGATTCATGCATCCATTGGCCAAGATTGTTTAGGGGGAGGTGAATAAGGATGATTTCAACATGCTCAAAATATTTCAGGTCAACCCACCCTATTGTTTGAGAGGCAGATTGCTACAAGAAGACTGTATTTCCTACAGGAAGATCATGTAGCATTGCAGGAAGATTATGTAGCACTAAAGGATGGCCGATAAGAAGCTACAAGGGGCAATCCGATTGGAGAAATAGGTCAAAATGTCATGTCTTTCTTAGGGAAGGTTGAGAAATCCTCCCCCTGTAACACCACTTCAATCACTCATCCACTCCATCAACAATAGATCGGGTACTAGAAATAAAATTGAACACAACAATCTTATTAGTCAAAGAGTGATCATGTTATGAAGACCTATGCAGAAGAAGGTAAAGGAAATTATCACCTCCATAGAAGAATGTATCTATCAGAGACTAAACAACAGTATGCACACCTCTCCAGTAAGCATCAAGTAGGTACATGTATGAAATATTCTTCACCTCTTCTATTGAGTGTATTATAGCTAGAAATTTTTTGTGCTTGAAAGACTGCTAAACAATCATGAAAATAACAATGACATATTTTGCTTGTCCTTGCAGAACTAATAATCAAGATCCTTAGGAAAAAAGGAGTGATGAGTGCACAAGAGAGAGGCCACTAGGGCGAGGAATGAGGCATAATTAGGTCACTAAGTTTCTCAGAGGTTGAGCAACAATTTTAGCATGGGGAGTGATGGGCCTCCAAATTAGACATAAACTAAGGCCCATGTAACCATACTTCAACACATTAAACCTCTCTTGTTGAATTAGATAATGTATTTCTAACTTTAATATGTTCATTAGGAAGGTTTATAGATAATTACATATTTGTGCCTAATATTATTTATTTTTGTGGAATATTGTGAGAATATTGGGTAGATTATGGAGATTTAGTGGAAGAGATAATTTAGGTACTTTCTCCATACTATAGGAGGATCAATATTGGATAATAAATCACCAAGATATTTGAAAGATATTGCAAAAATTCTGGAGCTTGAATGATTGAGAAAATCTAGGAAGGTGTTCCCTTCCATTTAATGCAGATTCCTAGTGTTGGGAACCAATCCATTAATTGAAGGATTTTGGAGGAGAAAAATTCCTTCTCTCATGGAGAATTCTTCCTAATAATTTTTTATAACTACCAATTTGAATTTTCCTTTAGGGGTTGATTTTTCTAAGTCTTCTTGTGGAGAAAAAATGTATTTTAGCGACTCCACTTTCATTTCTTACAGGGATGTAAATGTATTGATGAAAATGATGAATATTGGTGCCATGTTCACCTTCCAAAACTTGGTCTCCTTCATAGGACTCTGACTTTCCTTTCACTTGGATATCCTAAGAGTCTCAAAGCCCTTTTCTGTAATTTACTTTTCTTCTTTTTGCTTCTTAATGCATGCATCTTGTGTTCTTGTGTTTCCTATTTCGTCATTTAGTGTTGATGATTTAGTGTTATAGGATTGGGTTAAATGGTTGAAGTAAGTTATTTGTTAGGATCACAAACACTATTTCATCCTTGGAACAACTTTGGAAGGTCATAGTAATCATTGAGCTACTTGGATTACTTTTCTTATTCCAAAATCTGAATTTCTTGAAGTCCCTTGTGGCAAATAGTAGTAATTTTGTTCTATATTAAATAACATGCTAATAATCTTAAGTGGAGTTTATTCCAATTGCACTATATCATAAAAAAAATTATGTTGATAGCAAAATTTACCCCATTTCATTTGCACTTGATTAGGCTAGTCATTTGATAGATTGACTAGCTCACTAGTTCTCAAATTTCTAGATTTTAGACTGGTACTTTTATGTTATTTTTTATCATGTGGTAACACAGGTATTTGTATGTGACTCCATTTGAAATGGAGATATAAGATATTCTGTTCAATAAAAAAAACTCCCATCCAACTTGGATTTGATTTACTTGGTAATTTGATGAATTATATATTCCTATACGAAATCTGTAACTTCCTATAAGAACACCTGTAACTTCATATAGCACTCTTCCATCATGCATACACTTACCTAAATTTTCTCAACAACCTTAATTTTTTTCCCTTATGTTTGAATCATAACTCATAGGATATAAATAAATGGTTTATTAGGAAAAATCACCACTGAGGACTTACCCTTTTACCCTTACAAAACATCTCATCAATTTGGGTTCATGGAAAAATTTATGAATTGGATAACACAATAATGATTTTATTGATTTCCACAGCCAATTAACTTTGAGAATGGATATAAACTATTTTAAATGTAATGATTGATATTTAGTTCATGATATTTACTTTATGCAATTATAATAGGTTTTACATGGTGACATTGAAGGAATGGAAGAATGTATACCACACACACAGTGTAGATAGTTATGTTTGTACGAAACCTAGGTTGAAAATTAAGTTTGGTATCGTTGTGAGTTGCAGCATTCTTGTTACACTACTAATTCTCCTGAGTAGTCAATCAGGTCAAGATGACCATGAAGACAACAATCATAATAGAATGGATCTTCCTTTCCCAATTTGCAACCCAATATGGCATGCAATCGTGACTAAAAACTATTAGGAAAATGGAAGATATTTTTTCCTCTCTAATTGAACAAAATTCCTCCTCACAAATTCACTTTGAATTTGATCAATAAATAACAAGCTTTGTGATAGAATAGATATTGAAAATTTAACATTACAAAGAATCAGTGGAACTTTGTATGTTGCAAATTCCATTTCTTTTATCTCCAATGCCTCTTGCAATAAAAAAGACATAGAGAATTTCATTCCAGTTGCCAGGCACTCCATGAAGACATCAATGGATGTAATATTCCCTACTATGGGAACCATGTCAAGATCCATTGCCTAAATAATGCAGTGATGAGTAACCATGTTTCCTCAATTGACTCAAATATGTTATGTTTAGCACATGGGTATTTTTTGTGATGCTTTGGATATGATGATGTTGTTTCTCCATAGATGTGGGTGAAGGAAATTAGGAAGAGTTAGTGTTGTGTGGGTTTCGAAACAAAAATTCCCACTAGTTTTCCATGTCCCTCCCTTGCACGTGAAGAAAAAAACATGAGACATCAGGGAATTCAACATCCTCCTTTGTTTGGATATTCTACCATAACAGAAAAATATTTAAGTGTGTATAGATTGTCAAAGAAGCAGATATGATATAAACCTTAAATGCACAAGAGCATAAGTATGGAAGAATACATGTTGCTTTTATGTATTTACTTCTTCATGAATCCATTCCATCACAATCTTCATAGATATCTCAAAAGAAATAAATGCATCTACTATCATGTTTAATGTTTCTCCTTCTTGAAAATAGAAGCCCATGTGAAATTGTGTTTACATGTCCATATAGAAAAGCTAAGATACAAATTATAACCAATAAGAAGTTTTTCAAGTTTAAAATATTGAATGTACATAGATAATTTTGATGTTTTAAATTAAGATTTCTTATTTGAAAAACAATTTTTTTTGAAAAAATAATACCAAGAAGTAGGCCTAAAAACATTATATTGTGCTTCATGTGAGAGAAAGGATCACCATTAAATAATTTTTGTTTGTTGGCATGAACATACAACCAAAATCAACTTTGTAGTCTTCCATGATTAAGGCCTTCAATTAAATAACACAATCAAAATTAAATAATTGAATTTCCATCAAATTTTAAAATAAAATCTTACCCTCTGAAGGCCTTCTGAAAGTTCCACCAATTCCCTATGTTGAAGACTAGAATATTTGCATCCTTCGAATACTAAGAAGTCTAGTCATCTAAATCCAATTTTAGTGTAATTCTTTCTTGGGGGAGCTTTTAGGAGGTCAACCTCTCAAAACCAAAATTGGTTCACTATAATATTCCACATTGCAATTGAAGTCCTTGAATATAAAGAAAAAAAAAAAAACCTTGTGCCTTGGAATGGGGTTTCAATTCACCTCATACATTTGGAGTTTGTTCGAAACTTCCTTTGTTATCATGAAAATAAGTAATTCCCATTGTTTATTCTGATTGAATCACCATCAAAGACTTTTATCATGGATATGAGTAATTCCAATTGTTTTTTATCCTATTTATCATGTTTCTTGCATTGAATATGATATCACATAAAAGGAAATGTGTTTAGGCACATATTAAATATCTACCTACAAAGGTTACCAGATTGTGTTCAATTCTATTTAAGATTCTAATGGTGTTCAATCTGAAACTATGTTAAAGTTTTGAAATCAATGAGACAAATCTGTCTTAAAATTATAAAATCAAAGTGAACAACATTAGTAAAAATATTACCAACCAAATTTAATAAACAATGTTAGTATAAGAACTCCATTAGTCTCACCTTGAAAATTCTTGAATCACATACCATCAGCATAAGATAAGGTTGTCATTTGTTTATTTTTTATCCTTCTCGATTAAAACAACAAAAGGGATTTAATAATGTCATACAACTCTTTTGGATTATTCTTGGTATGAATATTAATTTTGAATTTTAATTAGCAAATCTCAGGGATCAAATGAAACTACATTATTATGAGGCAACCATGCTCTTAGTATAGCTTGAAATGTAGCTCCAAACTAATTTAAATTCTAGATCAAACTTAGGCCATCTATTTCTCCAAACTAATATTAACATTACGGCTGACATTTGTTGACTTGCGAATATTTCTGCCCAAAGGTTGCCACCGCCCTTCGATGTAAAATTTATCTAGTATCCCATTCTCCTGGCATTAAAAGATGGAATCAATAAAAGGATAGTAGGGGGCCTAGTAAAGGGGATATTATTCTTCCCAAACCCATGATCCAGCATGCAAGTGACATTTATTAAAAGTATGTGAATACTCAAGCTTTGAAGGATCAAAAACATTCATATTGTCAGAGGTGGCTTCCACAACAGAAGAATTTTATGTTAAAATATTGTGTTTTCGTTCCTCATTAAAATATTGATGTTGATGTTGATGATGCAGAAGACAAATATATTCACATTGCAAACTTGTGGTTCAGTTTTGATGTTACAATATTACCATTTGAAGGCTGTGGGAAAGATAAAATATGTCCATTGATAAAAAAAAAATCAATCCCTTACAAGGTTTTCCCTGCACTATATTTCTACTATTTATTTTCCTCAATATGAGGACTATGTTTTCAACAAGATATGCATTAGGAAGGAATTCCTTATGTAGGACTAAACACTTTATTATTTCCTAAGCTATGGTTTGGAAACAAACACTAACATAATAAATAGCATCTTGTTCTTCTCAATTCAATGGTGATTCTAAAGAAAGACTCACATGCATAAAAAATAAGTCATGGTTCTCACTGACCAAAATAACCTTGAATACTTAATATTCAAGTGGTTAATCCTAATAATCAGGTGGGATAGGACAGGTGCTCAAGATTATGTCAAGGACGATGAATTCGAATTAAGTCACCATGATGAACCTCATCATATAATGCCTATTGTCATAGTGACTAAGCACATAAATATGTATTTGAAAGAATTTAAAAAGATTATACTATCCTAAATATATCTTAAACCTAGATTTCTAGAGAGACTATATTTTTTATTGTGTTATTTTTTAATTGTTTAATGTGAATGAATTAATATATATCATGGAATTAGATAATTGAAAAAATTACACATTATAAATTTCCATAAATATTCTATAAAAAACAATTAAATATAAAAGCCATAATAATAAAAAAATTAATAAAAAGAGACCATGATAACTATATAATCTATAATAATAAATAATAACATAGATCCATCTTTAACTTATATTTTTTAAACATTGAAAACACTAAAACTACATTATGTTTCTTCTTATCCTTTTCTTTACTTACTAGATCTAGGAATAGGATTAAAAAATGTTTATAATGTCCAAAATAACCAAGGCAAAAACCTATTACTATTTTTCATTCTCTACATTACGTCTAAGAATATCATCTTCCACACTAGTTTCAGAAGGAAACTAATAACTTGACTCTTGCACTGTGGAGCACTACAAGGGAAGAAGGTTCCAAAGGAATTCTTTAGCATGAAATGAAAGATCTTTCTTATCTTGGGTAGTGCATTCGAAGACAATGTCTTTGTGATTAAAAGTCCGGTCAAGTCCTTGAGTACTTGACATTATGTAGTCCAACATTGCATGAGAGTAATGGATTGTGTTAACTAAAATTATGGCCTTGTATGGGCTTCTTCTATCATAATGCTCTCACGGTCTAAAGTGAGGGTGGGATCCATATTAGATTCATAATGCTAGGTGGTAAATTATTTCCTAGTAATCAAATTGGTATGCACTTGTATAAATTTATAAATAAGTGTTATAAAGTATCTCTTATAGATATCCTTCTATTTTTCTAATGCCATAACTTATATGAGTATCGAATGAATTTGGAATATATAGTGGTATTTCCATTATATAGGATTTTTTTTAATATAATTGTTAGAGATTGAATTTATCCAAACAATGGGTTATTAAGAGAAATGAATTTAAATTAGGTGTCTTACCACCAAGAAAAAAATCAAGTATAATACATAGTGGCACTATATCTTAGCTTATCATAATAGGTCGTAATTAAAAAATAATTCTTTAAAAAATGTTATCAAATTATATATTATAGAGCAATGGAACACATAAAAGATTTAAGAAATATAAGCACAAAAAACACATAAAACAAGAGAGACATAGATATACGTGGTTCACCCAGTTTGAGCTACGTCCACGAACAAACAGGTAGTCCTTCCTTTTATATTATCCAACAAACTGAAGAGATACAACCTACAACATATCCGTTGTGATTCCCTCGTCACTCTCAATCTCCACTCTCTTCCTCACTCAGAATACAGATATACATAGACGCAATACAATTCCCTCATATAGAGGAAGGGGTTGCCTTCTAGGGTAAAAAACCCTAAATTAAACACAACTTCTACCGTGAGATCTCTGCCTAATGAATGGCCTAGATTGACTACGAAATTACAACATTTTACAAGGCAATTTTACATCAATTCTTAGCTTCGGGGGCATTTCCCTCGATACTCCCACGAGGGGCGGGGATGCCAAAAGGTTGTAGTCGCCCCCCTTGGACCCCCCCTGTAGCGAATATTTTATGGGCATTTCTACCCCATTATGAACTAGGGTCCAATGCAGTGATACCTTTGAATACAAAAGATAATCACGTTCCACACCCAACAATCTCCCACTTGGAGACTAATTATAGCAACTCCACCGCTGCTTCATTTGGTGGACAATGACTCCACTTTGGACCTAGTTGTTTCTCATATTCTCCATCATACTTGAAGAGCAATTGAAACTGAGCAGATTCTTAGTTTTTCCCTGGTTACAACTTTTGTTAACATATCTGTAGGATTCTAGCTAGTGTGTATCTTTTCTAGCTTCAAATGTCCATCTTCCAATGCTGACCGTATGAAATGGTACTTGAGCTGTATATTTTTAGTCTTGGAATTAAATGCAGAGTTCTTTGTAAGATGTATGACACTCTCGTTGTCGCTGTATAACTTGCCCAACTCCTGCTTCTTACCCAATTCATCCAGAAACCTATGTAACCAAATCATTTCTTTACTAGCCTCTGTAGCAGCAACATACTCTACTTCTGTTGTTGAGAGAGCAAAAACACTTTGTAGTTTTGAGACCCAGCTAACAACTGTTCCACCTATAGTAAACACATACCCTGTTGGGCTCCTCCTATTATCTCTATCACCCTCCATATCTGCATCAACATATCCCTGTAGAGCAATGTTTGAACCACCAAAGCATAATTCTTGATTTCTCTTATCTCTCAAATACCTGAAAATACACTTCACCTCCATTCAATGTTCTTTTCTTGGATTGTTCATGTACCTTCTTATAACTCCCACTGCATGTGCAATATAAGGCATTGTGTAGACCATTGCATACATTAAGCTTCCAATTGCTGATGCATATGGAACTTTAGACATATGAGCAATTTCTTTCTAAGTCTTGGGACACTCCTCTTTACATAATTTGAAATGGCTAGCCAAAGATATACTAACTAGTTTTGCATTCTCCATATTAAACATTTTCAACACCTTTTCTATGTACTCATTTTGAGACAATGTTAATTTTAAATTCCTCGTGTCTCTAGTTATTCTCATACAAGGGATTTGTTTTGTAGCACCCGAATCCTTCATTGCAAATGAGTTTTCCAATTTTCTCTTGAGTACATTTATTTCCTACATGTTAGAACTTGAAACAAGCATGTCATCTACATATACTAACAATATACTATAGCATCCATCATTTTTCCTTTTGAGATAAACACAATGATCAGAGTGACATCTAGTATAACCTTGTTCAGACATAAACCTATCAAATTTTAGAGACCACTACCTTGGAGCCCATTTTAAGCCATACAAGCTCTTCTTCAACCTGCACACTAGTTTCTCCTTCCATTTTTTACCTGATATCGTTGTGATTGAGCATATATATCTCTTCCTCCAAATCCCCAAGGAGAAAGGTTGTCTTTACATCTAATTACTCGAGATGAAAATCCTCAACTGCTACTAGAATTATTATAGTTATGATTGAAGTCATTTTAACAATAGAAGAAAACATCTCATCAAAATCTGCACCTGTTTTTTATGCAAACCCTTTCACCACAAGTCTAGCTTTTTACCTTTTTCTACCTCCATCTTCTTCCTTCAACTTGTAAACCCATTTATTCTGCAATGTTGTTTTACCTGCAGGCAACCTGATTAAGTCCCATGTCTGGTTATGTGCTAAGGATTCCATCTCTTCTTTCATGGCTTGCTCCCACTTCTTCCTATTTTCTACATGCACTGCTTTTCCAAAACATTTGGCTCACCATAACCAATCAACAATGCATAATATAATGAAGGAGAGTATTGCTCAGGGGCTCTACTTATCCTGGTAGATCTTCTAACACCACTTTTAGGTGTTTGAGGTGATTTTTGCTCTTGTGGTTGTTCTTCTAACTATTAATCATTATGATTTTCAGACACCATCACTTTTTATGTGACCCGATCAAGCGCTGTGTAGTCTCTATTTTCTTTTTCCTATTATTTTTCTTGTAGTTGATACTTATACAAAACCTTTTCATTGAACATGACATCTCTGCTCCTAATGATTTTGTGTTTTTCATATTCATAAAAGCGATAACGAAAATCATTAACACCATATCCAATAAAGGTACATTTCTTTGATTTTGCCTCAAGCTTTGCTCTATTTTCCTTATTAATGTGGAGAAAGGCTTCACAACCAAAAGTCTTTAAAAAAAAGTAGTTTACCTTTTTGCCTTTCCATGCCTCATCTGCAATACCACAATCTAAGGAGTTTGAAGGCACTCTATTTATTAGATAAACAACAATATCTACAACATCTGCCCAAAATTGTAAAAGCAATCTTGCATGCACACTCCACGATTGTCTTGTTCATCCTTTCTGACACACCATTTTCTTGTGGTGTTCTAGAAACTATCTTCTCTCTTTGAATTCCATTCTCTAAACAATACCTATCAAACTCTTTGACGCAATATTCACCTCCATTACATGATTTGAGACACTTCAACCTTTTTCCTGTCTCATTTTCAACCAAAGCTTTCCATTTTTTGAAAAGATCAAATACATCAGATTTATTCCGAATAGAATAAATCCAGGTTGTTCTAGTTGCATCTTCAATAAAAGTAACATAATAATGAGAGTCACCAAGAGATGTACCTGCGCAGATCCCCATATATCTGTATGCACAAGATCTGAATTTTCATGCTTATTTTCTTTCCCAACTCTAAGGAATCTGAATCTCTTCTGTTTTCCATTAACACAATTAAATCAACATGCTTCAAACCTAGCAAGAAATTTCTTGAGTGAAGAATATATTTACCCTTCTCACTCATATGCCCAACCTTATGATGCCACAATTCTGTATCTTCTCCAATATAGGTTAAAGCATTAACATAATTATAAATACCATTGCATCAATATAATGTACCAACCTTTTCTCATTTTTCTATTACCAAGGATCCTTTAGTGACCTTCCAGGTTTTATCTATGAAAGTAGTTATGCAACCTTCACCTCCTAACAACCCTGTTGAAATCATATTTTTCTTCAGATATGGAACATGCCTTACCTCCTTCAATAGCCACTGATTTCCATTTTGTTGTTTCATGAAAACCGTACCCACTCCAATTATTTTACAGGGTTTATCATTACCCCCTTCTGCATCGATGAGTTTACTATACATAAAAAATCCTCCAACTGATAGTACATTGTCCCTTCCTCTGATCTCAACTAGGTCTCTAACTAAACTGACATTGATGAGTTATTTATGAGATAATATTCATTTATCTAAAGTGTAAAAATTACATGCATGCATGCATTAACTAACTGAACTCACAATTAATTCCAGAAACTGTTGAAACTAATCTAATTGGACTTAACTCAGATAATTGAGATAACCAATTACAAATCAAAGTAAAACTCATCTTGATCTCCTTAATCAAGGGATAACTTCCTCAATCAATGGAGAAACTGTTGCATGTCTTTACATAGACTTCATGTTTGATTTTCTCCAACTAATTAACTCAAGATGAATTAATTAGTTATTAATCAAACAACTACTAAGAAAAAATTTGAATTTTATTTCTTAATTTTAGTTCAGAAACTAACTAAAATTGGAATCTATCCCGAAATGCTATTTATAGCAATGTTATTTTTAGCGTTTCTATTTTATTATTTCTTGTTTCTATTTCCAACCTTGGTACTTGAGATGTTATTTATAGCAATGTTATTTTTAACATTTCTATTTTTAGCATTTCTTGTTGCCATTTCCTACACTCCCTCTCAACAAGAAAGACATTCAACTTGAACCCGATCTTGAACCTTTGGAATGTTCTACATGCAACAATTCTCCCAAATGTTATTTCTCTAGAAACTCTAGAAACATAAAAACTCCCAACTGACCTCTCTGTTGGGCTAGAAAAGCCCTCTCATGATGAAGCTCCCTTTGCCACTGAAAATTGCTCCCTCTCTAACCTCTGAGCTGCTACAACACTCCATGCATATCACACTGTTGCACACCTCTCTATGCCATCTTGCACTGGTGCAACACTGCTATTCCTCTCGTATTATTGCAGCTTGCTAGCTCTGCACAACCTTGGGACTCTTGCACTATAGCTCTCTCTACTACTCCATCTGCATCTATCCCTACCCACTCAGCCAGTCCTACTACTCCTCGTTGGGGCTCCCACAGTAAGGTCTAATCGAAGAGGTTGGGTACATCAATGATTTTACCCCTATTCCTGCCTTCTTGGGACTGTCACTCCACATCGCCCCACCTCCTACCTAGAGGTATAGATGCATGTGATCCCTCTGCCCACTTGGCTTGAAATTGCCCCCTACTAGAGGTCTCTACATGGGTAGATGCCTCCACTCGATCTCCTCTTGGCTTCTCCACTTGTGGCTACTCCATAATCTCTTGAGGTTGCTTCACCAAATGTGGCTCCTCCACAATTTTTTGAGACTTCTTCTGGTGCTACATGTTGAGAGGTAATTTAATATCCCTCTCAACCACCAAGTCTCCATAAGTTTCCTTGCTCCTCAAGGCTTTAAATGCATCTCAAACCTCAAGAGCATATAGGTTCTTGACTCATGAACCGATCTGCTTCACCTGTCTCATGGTGATGTGTTATCCGGGAATAGTGTCCACTCGGATGCTGCTATTCCCACTAAGATGGGTGGCTATCTTAGAAACAAACAATCAAAGTCTACTATTGTTCCCTTTTATGAAAATAGATGAGAGGAGAACTAAGAGGGAAAACCTGAGTCTTGCATTTGATTTCCTCTCCTTCTTGATAGAGTTTCGCTGCTTCTTCTTTGTCTACCCATTTTCAAAAGGACCTGTAGAATCACAGCAACATACTACTATGCAAGAAACAAGGATCTAAATTCATAAATTATACAAGATCATATGTGTATTAACCATATACATGCATATATAAACAAGTACACAAGAATATGGAATGAAACAAGAATAACTTTATTCAGATGAAAAGTAGCAGGAGGATTACAACCATGTGCTCTGCCCCAGCATCATCCTCCAGCTAGGAAGCCCTTCTTCACCTCAAGCAAAGCTAGATCACCCAACACTGTGAATGTACACCAGAATACCAACAACACTTCACTATAAGATACAAAATTCCAGCCTTTGGATCTCTGTGATGAGGCATCCATATATAGATGATTACAGAGAGGTGAGTCATCTTCTCAGATCTTGATTAGTGTCCTCTCTCTGATAGTTCCTGCTTCCACTTGGAGAATGATGATCTCTTGCTCATCCCTGGTCGAAAATGGAGTGGCAAGTGTGAGAGGGGAAGCTTCTGGAAGATTCCATGACCTTCCACCTCGCATTTTTGTCCCTGCCATTTGTCCATTCTCGACCATCACACCCTACAGAGGAACAAATCAGTATGCATCGCACCTTGTACACTGGGAAGGCTATATGCATCGCACCCCCTACATTGAGCTTTCAGTATGGTCCAGTTTTGACCATTTATGAGCAGTTTTCAGTGGAGAACTTCTCGGAGATGATGTAATCAGTTGACCTTGTTCCTTTAGGTAGTGAAGCAACACTTTTAGGGACTTAGGAGCCCTCAGTTTATGGACATTTATGATTGGGCTTGAAGTGCCCAAAAATATCTATAACAATTGCCCCCTAAAGCATGAGGTCGTTAATCTTTCTGATGTCAGGTGAAATGATTTATTATGAGGATCTGAAGTCTTTCCAAGCTGGGAGGTGACCTATAATAATATACAATACAATACATTATTTTGACAACATTTTTTTCATGATCTAGCTGACGTGGGCATTCCCATGCTTAGCTTTATAAATTCATTTTCATGTACATAGGACAGACAATTGTCTGTGTGACAGACTGATGATATGGACACATCATCCTTTGATTTGGATGATCATCTATTTGGCAATGATGTATACTGGATGTTTTTTATATTCCTGAATATATCGCAGCCTGGATGGATGAAACTAGATCCGGGGTCTTCAAAACTCGTTCAATATTCACTCGGACTACAAGCCGATCCATGTGAAAAAAAAATTGGAGTCGAACATGGAAAGACATCACCTGATTACCAGCCAATGATGTAAGCTGTTAACAGGCGCGAGAAGAATCACCAATAATGACAATGACCCTCAAGGTACTACAGTACAATTTACGTGGTGTGAAAAAGGACTTAGCGTCGAACACCATGCAAATCTCTTGATCGAAGGCCATTAATGTAAATCTTTCACCGAAATTGAGAAACTTTCCATTGAGGCATGCAAGCTTCAAAGTACTGAAAGGGTTGTTCCTAAGTCAACTTCTTGGATAATGAGTTGATGTCGACAAGAAACAACCCATCGCAGGAGCGCCTTAATGAATCCCACATCAACGACATGGAACAAAGGAAATGATTTTGGAGGTGAAAACAAACTAATGATACAGGGTTCAGGGTGGCGATCATGAAGGAATGAAGCATGAATGTATTGCAGTGGGTGAGACACAGGTGAATTGTCTGAATGGCTTCTCTTAAACATATCGGCGACACTGACGATGGATGGGTAGCATTAACCCCAAAGATGGATGGTGTGATGGACCAATGGTGATGACTAGTGAATGGAACAACCCAACCCAGCATGGATGCGGAAGGAAAGTGTCATGTTCAAGAGCGACTTGCTACCAATAAAGTTTCTTCAAGTTTTCTTCCCAATTTTCCCCAATCATTGTTGAGCAATACCTCTTTAATTTTGTCAAGCTTGAGGAGGATAACATATGCTTGTTCTATAATCCGCCCTTTGGGTGAACCTATCGCTATATTTTAGTGAGCTTAGTGACATTGAAACTCATTCTCGCCCATTTGGACAAGTTTGTCGCTATTAGGTTTTAACGAGTTTAACGACAATGATAACTCAGTCTCTTTCAATTTTAGAGAGTCTGAAAGAAACAGAAAGAAGACTCCAAAGAATTTTTTTCATTGTATAATCCCTTAAGTCCGAAAAAGCGTAAAATAATATGAAAGGGATGAATTTTTGATAGTTTTAACGAGCCAAACAAGACAAGCGCTCGATCTTTTTGTGTAATAATCCCTCAGATCCAAAAAGATTAAAATCTAGGGGAGGGATAGCACTTTCAATGCCTTTTAACGAGCCAGAGAGGCCAATCGCTCGACAATCATTTCATATTTTACAAGTCAGGTGAAAAGAGCTTAAAGAAGACTCGTTTTCGAGCGACGAGTGATGGTTTTAGGTAGCAACTGATTCTAGGTAAGATTTGGAAATTTCCAATCATGGCAGTATTATAAGGATGGCTAGCAGAATCACTTTTCGCAGATGTTCCTCGAAGGGGTAAACAACCATATGGGGGTGAATGATTGGCTAAAAACAGAGTGGAGGTGATGGCAAGAACACGACCAAGGCTCAAAATTTGGAGATAAGGCATTCATAATGGTTATTTACCAGTTCATTTTTTTAATGAACTTAAACGCTCGGGGAAACATTTGCTCATGACTTATGTTTATTTCTTAACAAGCTTGAACTATGCGCTAAAACTGCTCGTGGAGAGTTTATTTTTTAACGAGCTTAAACTCTACGACAACATTGCTCGCGAGTCTTATGATAAGAAATGTCTCATTCGAGATGCTATTTTGAAGTGGCTTACATCTCTCAAGATTTTCCAAGAATCCTTTCTTTATGCAAGTTAGGAAATGACTAGCCTTACGGGTTTAAAGGGTTAGAGGTCCTAAAAAATTAAAAAATAAATAGCCACTCTTCACTTGCATGTAGAAAGGTTTGCATGCCCCCAAGTATAGGAAAAAATTTCCAGGTTACCAAGAAAGTTCTATAAGCGAAGCAGATAAAATGCTTCCTCGGCAATGTCTATCGAAACAGACAAAGGTGAATGGCGTAGACGGATTCCACTCACATAATTTTGATGAAGGTATCTTATTCCAGCCTGCTCCCATTTTCATATAAGGACAAGTTCATGAGACTAGTCATATATCCCTCGTGGAAATCCACTCTATACCTAAGGTTTTCCTGCCGAAACAGACCAGGGTGCATGCCCCCTGGGTTTCAGTCACACCTTCCTGGATCACTCGCGCTCATTAGGTGGACGGACTGGAGACCGATGAGACATTTCTTATGTGAAAAGACCATTTAGGGATGGAATTTGACTATTTGCGATGTGTGAACCAGGGAATGACATTTGGTCTATGAGCTTGACCATTCTACCTTCGTACAGAAAACACATTACTCTAAAGAGTGAGGAGACGATGACTCCCATGCAATAAATATAGTCACATCCAAGGAGTAGATTATAATCTAAAGGTCCTTTAACTACCATCATGTGAATAGTTTTCCTTCTCAAAGTAATGGGCACATTTGGAAGGATCCCCAAAGGTCGACTGGTTCCCTTGTCGAAGCCTGTTAGATTTCTCAGTTCAGGCAAAAGCGATGGCGAACCAAGCGCTTTCCAAGCAGTTGAGGAAAGGATACTCACAGAGGCCCCTTCATAGCCATAACCATTTTGTAAGCTTGTAAAATGATTCTAAATGGTACACTAGCTGGTAAACGGGGTCTGCCTAGTAGATTCCAGTCAAAGGAAACGACTAGGTTGCTTGGTGGTGGGACCGAATAGATGGCCGGATATGACTCTAATGAACTTCCTTCCTGCGATAAAGGAATAGGAGAAATGCTCCCAAGCTCATCGGAGTCTGTGTTGATGAAAATAATTTGAACGTTGTCGTTCTCTTTCTCTTCAGTGACGGTATCATTTGAAGATGAACGCTCTGAAGGAAAGACTGGGTCAACTGTCGTATCGTGTTATGCTCTTAACCTGCAAATGATACCCAAATACAGAATATGCGAAGAAAAGAGACCTAGAACACAGAATATGCAAAGAAAAGATACCCAGAACACAAAATAGCAATGATTTTATTATTCAAAGAGTAATGTTCACTTTCCTCTTCGAGGGGGCAACCTCCAATAGAGCAGAGCTCGATTACAAAAATAAGACATGATACTCTTAGGGAGTTTCTATCCTTTATATATGACTCATACATGCAATACCACGAGCCAATACCACGGTATTACTAATACCATCTATCTAATACTACGGCCCATTTGCAACTAACTGTGGTTCCGTTATTAATTGCAGATTAACCACTTACAATTATTAATATGGGCTTTATTGACTCTTGACTATGACGTGGTCCCATTACATAGATAAGGGGGTTAGGGTGGGACCCTAACATGCCCACCCCCTTAAGACTAGCCTTGTCCTCAAGGTTGAAGCTACGGAAACTGCTGTAGAATAGTGGTTGGCTCCCAAGTTGCATCTTCTGGAGAGGTGTCTTTCCATTTGACTAGGACTTCCTTAATCATGCGGCCGCGCAGTTGCTTGACTTGTGTGTCGAGGACCTGTTCCAGTTGAAGCCAGATGGATCCTTCTTCGTCCAATTCCGGTAGACTAGTCTGAATTCTGCAATTGTTCCCAATCACTTTCTTGAGGCATGAGACATGAAAAACTGGATGGATTTTTGCAGTAGGTGGCAAATCCAACTTGTAGGCCACTTCTCCAATGCGTTGAAGTACTTGATATGGTCTGTAGAATTTGGGAGAGAGTTTCTGACATCCCTTGTCTTTGAGTGATGTTTGCTTATAT
>APFE030755776.1:1676-24400 GCA_000404065.3 Pinus taeda
AAGACCCAATTGTCCTCCAAATGCGACATGAAAGATCTCGGTGCTGCAAACTATATTTTGGGCATGGAAATGAAAAGAGATCGGGCAAAGAGGAAGCTCTGGTTAAACCAGAGGAAGTATGTCGAGACAATACTGCAGAGGTTTAATATGCATGATAGTAAACCGGTGAAGGTTCCTATCCCTGTAGGTGTGAGGTTATCTGCTGAACAGTGTCCCAAGACACAAGAAGAGGAAGAGGACATGTCACGTGTTCCATATGCAAGTGGAGTCGGTAGCTTGATGTATGAAATGGTCTGTACTAAACCAAACATTGCACATGCAGTGGGAGTATTGAGTAGGTTTATGTCAAAACCAGGGAAGGAGCACTGGACAGCAGTGAAGTGGGTTTTCAGGTATTTGCGTGGCAGTAGTGATTATGGGTTTTGCTACCAAGGAAGACCAGGGTTGGACAGAGTGGTGGATATTTGTGGCTTTTTTGATGCAGACTGGGCTGGAGATCTGGATCAGAGAAGATCTACAAGTGGGTATGTGTTTAACCTATTTGGAGGTGCAGTCAGTTGGATGAGTAAGAAACAATCTGTAGTGGCACTATCAACTACAGAGGCAGAATACATGGCAGCCACTCATGCAAGCAAGGAAGCAGTTTGGTTGCAGAGATTGTGTTCAAGTATGGGGTTAGTACAGGGAGCTATAAGGATAGACTGTGACAGCCAAAGTGCAATTTTCTTGGCAAAGAACCCTGCTTATCATTCAAAGACAAAGCACATTGATGTTCAGTATCACTTTGTGAGGGATATGATAGAAAAAAAAAGGTGTTGCTGGTAAAGTTGGACACTTTGAAGAATACTGCAGATGCATTGACAAAATTTGTGAGCTTTGAGAAGTTCTCTTGGTGTAGAGAAAAAATGGGCATTTTAGGGCTGGAAAAATGACTAAGATCTCCTGTGGTCCCCTGTGCAAAGAAAACAACAAGTGGGAGATTGTTGGGTTGTGTTATATTCTTTCCACGACTAACCTACTTAGTGAACCGGGGGGTTAGAGGGGGGGCAGAGCCCCCCCTTCGCCGCGCCGATTGTGCAATGAGGGGGTCACAGGGGGGCAACAGCCCCCCCTATCCGGGGGGTTTGAGGGGGGCGAGTAGCCCTCCCTCTACGGGGTTCGGGGCAGTGCCCCAAGAAATTTTTTTTTGGACCCTATATTAGGTTGGGCGAACCTACCTATGGTTTTTCGGTCCACGGTTTTGGACGCGATGTTTTTCGGTCCATGGTATTGGATGCTTCGGCATGTATAAATATGTATTGTAACATTGAAAGGAGAATAATGAAAAATCAAGCTGGTAGTCTCGGTTTTGATATCCAGTGGGAAATCTCTGTGTATATGTGTTTTATGTGTTATGCTCTCGCATTTTTATTTTTCCTGTGATTTAGAATTCGTATGCAGGTAATTTCTGTACGGGGTTAAAACCTACAAGTTCATGAGAAAAGTGTAGAAAATCAAGGCAGATTCGCGAGGGACTATGGATGACTTGTGAAACATGGAGCAAAAAGAGATGGTGTTGGCTGATTTATTGTGATGAGGAGATTGCTACAAGAGAACTATAACTCATCATGATATCAAGCAAGCAAAAACTAGCTATACCAAAAACAGAACTGTGCATCAAGCTAATCTAAATTCTGATCTAGGAAAATAAATATTGAACAATGCTATATGGAAAGAAAAACATGGAAGGGAATTTATTGCAAACACAAAAATGAGCATGGTGAAATAGATCTACAATAAAGCATGAACTTTCTAACAAGCTGCAACACTAGAAATCCTATGGCAAAGGAAAATCTGTGTTTTTTGTGGTAGAAAGAGGGTAGTGGCATCAGTTCATGGTCCAAAAGGGAGGAAAGGAGGCCAAGTCTCTGTTGATGGCCTTTTTGTATTTTTTTTCTTATCACCATTCAACCTGTTATAGCAAACTAAAATGGAAACAACCTTTTAAATCACTAAAAGTAACCTATCTTTAACCAAGAAAGAAATCTATCTAACAGCTAATTCATAAACTAAAACAAAACATATAAATAAAAAACAAGAGGTGTCGGGCTACTTGGATTGGGCCCTAACCCAAGAACTTCAGCCCTCTGAGGTAACTCAATGCTGGCTTAGAAAATATCTCATCTTCATTATCAAAATAACAATAACATTACATGAAACTATCCACAATAGCAAGCTCAAAATGAGCAGAGCAAAGTTGTGACAAAAGTGAAAAAATTTGACTAACATCCAACAACCTAATGAGGCCATAGGTCTCTCTATTTATACAATTGGGGCTCCCAACAACTCCCTTAAAATCAGGGATACTTGGCTCCCAAAACTTGAGATAGACAGCAGTTATCCTCCACTTGCTCAGCTGCCTTTTTGGTGTGTTGATGTGGCTGCTTGTGCTCCAAGCTCTCTGAAGGAGAATTCGATGTAGGGAGTCATAAATGAAGGGGAAATCCTCCTATAAATCCTGTGCCTTGTCTTCTTCGAATATTTTCTGCCAAATGTGCATTAAACCTTTGACTTTGTCTCCCAAAATTGACCAAAAATCTGCAGTAAGCACACATTAGACTTCATGGCATAATGACCAACCCAACTCACTCTATTAGCATAAATATAATAAAAAAAATTCAATAAACTAATGAGAATGATTGATTACGCTAAGTTAGGAGGCAAAATGAGCCCATATAATTACCCATTTATGGGGCTCATCAGATACTGACCTCATGCCAATAGTATTTGAGCTTGCCCCATAATCTCCACCACCTCCAATATTAGAACCAGTCCCGAGTGAGCAAGGAGAGGTTGTTCTCTTGATGATGATCTGGTGATGGATGTGTATGATATATACTTTGACATATTGTAGCAAAAGATTATACAGGTGCGGAGAAAGAATTTCTTGGATGATCACGCATCACCTGCATTTAAGAAGGAATGGATGATAGTGTTAGATGTTAGAAAGTATTTAGTATCCATGGCCAATGCCACTACTGCTTATGTGGGATCCATGAGCTCAAATGTCAAGTTCCTATTAGTAGAGAATGAATAGATGAAAAGTAACTTGCAAGCATCCAGATAGAAGGAAGAACAATTCATAGGATCCGCTATGGCAGAGATGAGGAAAGTGATACTTGCTGAAGTATCAACTCTTCAGGCTACGTTGTGAAAACTCTATGAATGATTTGTTACTGTGCATAGGCCGGTTGTCCATCTATATGGTTTTCAACGTCGGAGAATAAAGATTGTCCAAAATCTCAATGACATACATGTTTCTATTGCGCACGTTCAGGAATGGACAATGAGGTACAAGGAAGCCTCACTTTACCTGCATAAGATGTTGATCCAGAACTATGACCAACTCTCCCCATTCGTTAGTAGCATATATTCTTCCTCTGAATTACTATTTAAGATTTTGGATTTCATTGTGAGGAGACATAGGATCTCGTTAATCAGTTCCCTCAGCCAAGCCATTTAGAAGAACCAAGTCCAGCTAGAGTTCGACAGCTGCATGGAGCCGCTGAGGTGAGAGGCCACTAGTGATGACTTGGAGCTTAGCGCAGAAAATATGGAGAAGTACATTGTGTTATGGCCTAAATCTACCTCAGGTTGAGAAAGGTAGGATCTAGGGTAACATCAAACCACGCTTCACCTGGTAGCTAGCCCTACCAGGTCGGGAGAGGGCTCTCTCCTTGTCAATCTTAGGAAAATATGATCAATGAAGCTTGAGATGACTAATATAAAGACTAATTTTAGGCTAGGTATATGCTTAGAGTAGTTTTATTGAATTTAATGTTGGTTTACTTGCTCAAACGTGAAAGGAAAATTTGGGTCCGGGGAATGGACTCAGTCTTGCAGAGGTTTCTGTGGGGCGAGGTAGGAAAATCATTTAGTACTTTGAAATAAATGAGATGGAGAGTATTAAGACTGCTGAGGAGTTGGAGAGGGCATTAAATTCTCAGGGATCCTCTTCAAACTGCTGAAAACATAGAAAACTAAACAAAACCTAGGTAGAGCACTGCAACATCAATGAATTCTACCTTTATCCTTGATTCATTTAGTTAAGCTGAATAGAGAGAGATGATGGCATACATAAACACATGTAAACTTGAATTACATAAGGAAAACAATACCAAATCAACTTTCCACAAGAATCCCACAAAATGCTACAAACACTGGTCTATTCCTTTGCCAAACTGCAGAGATGAATGTACAATAATGCTCAAAACATTCACAAGAGTCCAACCTTTACAAATGATTGAAAAAATACTAGATATAGGAAAAAAACAACTCATGCTAGGCTTTAGGGTTAAAATTCAGTTTAGGAGCTGTTTCAAGAAGATCTAAACTAAGAAATGAAAAGTATGCAGTGGAAGAGCTTGCCTCTAAAATCTAGGAAATTGATTCATTCAGTTTCAAACTACCTTTTCATGATGTATCTACCTCCATGAGTTAAATTTTAGCATATTTACATCAAAATCCATCAATTACATCAAATTACATCATGAGTTTGACTATGAGAGAGAGAAAAGTCAAACTAAGAAAAACTAGGTGAAAAAAACATAGTTTTTTGGCAAAAAAGTCAATTTTCCATCCTGTGCATAGCGCCTTTTTGCAAGTGATTTTGGAGGCCTTCCCGTGCACCACGTTTGCTCCAAGTTGGCTTGTTGGAAAGATCTATCTATCTATTTTCCAGAACAGGTGGAATTTCTTAATTTGGTATCCATTTTCCCCTCCAAAAATGAGTTCTCCCAACAATGCTTCCTGTGTGGCCAAAAAGGGTAGAAAGGGCATTTTTGAGGTGTTTTTGACCCTTTTGGAAGCTCAAAACTTGACCAAATTTCTTGGCCATTTGTGGGAATTCATATTTTTGCATGTGGAATCCAAAAATGCTGATTTTTCTTCCAAAGGAGGTCCCTAGCAAAAGCGAGCGCCAGGTGGCGCGGCGCACCAGGCAGAAAAATCTGTGTTTTGCTCCAAAAATTCAAAATTGACAACAATTATCCCAAATTTCTTGAAATTTGGGCTAAGTGACCTGCGTCAAGTGCTATGTTGGGCTAAAGAAGCCTCAGCCAAAAATCCTCAGCTTGTCTCTTTCCTCTTCATCAAAGCTTTCCTCAACTTGGCCTTCAAAGTCATAATTCTCGCTTTGCAAACTTTGTTTCTTGCCAAATAGTGATAGGCCATGTGCCTCAACATATTTTTCTCTTTGTTGGCCTTCTCCAACATATTTTCCAAGTGCATGTTTACCCTCTCAAGCCAATATTCACGATAAACTTCAATTTCTTGTTCAAGTGGTGTCAACTTGACTTGGTCCTCCTCGTCATTTTGCTTCTTCAGTTTCAACATTTCTAGCTCCATTAGGCTTTTATTATCCTCCAACTGTTTATTTTCTTTCTTTTTTTCATCTATATCGTCCTTGTGAATCTTCTCTTTGCCTTTGCTTTGCTGCTTATCATAGTCATATTCGCTGTCTCTTTCCATTGTTTTCCCTTGGTTTTAAAAAATGTGATTATATATGAATGGTTTGTAGATAATAGTATGGAATAGGATGGAGGAATGGAATTGGCGGAGTGTATGGGGAAGGGAGTGTAAAAATGTATGTATGAACAAGGTATAGGGATGTGAGTAGGGTTTAGGGAGTGAGTAGGATAAGTGTGTAGGGTTTAGGGAGTGAGTAGGATAAGTGTGTAGGATTTTAGGAAGAGTGTGTAGGGTTTTAGGGAGAGTGTGTAGGGTTTGGTGATGTGAATAGGGCTTGTAGGGTTTGTGGATAGTAGGAATTAGGTATTATGGTTTAGAGATGCCAATTAGGGTTTGGGAGCAGTGGGATTAGGTATTAAGGTTTTTAGTTTTGGGGATATGGGAATAGATGAATGTGAATGAAAGAGGGAAGGGGGAAATGAGATGAGTGAAATGTAGTGAAGGGGAATGTAACTGATGCAAGGGGAGAAAACAACAACAATGACAACTTTGAAACCATAGACAATTTTTTGAATGTGACTATGCAACAAACTAGGGTTTTCCTTTTCACCTATTTACACACCATGAATGATGATAAAATTTTTTGCAATGGCACTATGGAATGCTTCACTTACTTGTTCAATGAAGATTGCACAAATTTGGAGCTTGAAAAAATGATTCGAGTGAAATTTGGGCTAAGTAGTTAGGTGCGCCGTGCCACTACCCAAGTGCACCGTGCTCAATAGGTGTGCTACGCCCGTTCAAATTGCAGTGTAAAACCTACACCAGGTGCGCCGCACTCAACAGGGGCACTGCGCCAGCTGACAGGTGCATAGAAATTTTTGCAGGACACTTTTAGAGGCCTTTCCAGTGTCCAAGTTGGGCACGGGATAGCGCATTGGAAAGATTATTGAGTCTAATTTCCAAAAATACTTTAATTTTTCAATTTGGAGTTCATTTTCCCTATCAAAAGTCAAATCGCCCAAGACTGGTCAAAATGTGAAAAATGAGGCTGCCTAAAGGCAGAGTGCTATTGCAGTCAACTTTTCAAGGTCTTCTCCAACTCCCAATTGACCTCATGATAGCTAATTGGAAATATCTTTGTGTCTAGTTATCAGTTGATTCACCAAGCAAGTCATTTGGCCAACCAAGCTAGGCGAAATATTGATTTTCCCAAGGTCACTTCAAAGGTGCATCAATTCTCCTGAGGCAGCTGTATTTTTGACATTTCTCTAAAACCATGATACCTGTGTAAAAAGTGAAGGAGGTTTTTCTTCCTTGGCCTATTTTGGATACAAACCTCTCTCAGTGTTCCCAAATTCATCTATTCTTTCTCAGAAACATAATTGGAGTAAAACCTATCTCGATGTGTGGAACAGGGGATTTGTCGAAATGAAGTGAAATGAAGGGGATAAGGGGCTTCTAAATTCTTGAGAAAATTTTGGGAAGTAGGGAGGGATGTTACGAAGTAGGGGAAAGTGGAATTTCAAATATTGAGTGAGGGGAAGGGGTCCAAAAGGACAAAACACAAGCCTAGCCTAGAAAATTGTCAAATTGTAGCAAAAAACTAGGGTTTGTGCGAAAATGCGGAATTTGAAGGATATCAATGATGGGAAGTGTTTAATAAGGTACATTAAGGATAGGGGAAGGTGTATGAATATTAGGATACAAGTTTTGCTGAAGATTTGACCATCCAAGAGACATTACCTTCAAAACCCTCGGAGAGGGAAATGAACCTTACCTAGGCACAACTAAAGCATGAACAAGGTGTACAATGACCCATTGGAACCTAACATGATGATGAAAACCCTTTGAATGATGGTACACTTAGTTGAATGGTGACATGTACCGACATATGGACAACTTTGAAAAAAGTGAAAACAAACCCTAGACCTAATACCTAGTGACAAAATTTTGCTTGAAGACTCACTGAAATGACAAAATTTGACCTTAACACCTTAAAATCACTTTGTAAGAGCATGTTTGATCACTGAAGGAAGGTTTCAAAGACTAACACTAACATTGGCTCCAATGGGGATGGTAGCTCCTTGGAGGTGCCAAGAACCGCAGATCTTTGGGAGAGCAGACAAGTGCTTTCATCCTTTGGGCAATGGAGTCAATAACTTCAAAACACCCAAAAACTAATTACTATGAAACTTTGACTCAAGACTCATAGTTGAACTGACTAATTCAAAACTGAAACAAGAATCTCAAAAGCTGAAACTAGACACTTAGCTGAAACTATCTTTAAACTAACTGAAACAAAAAATGAATCAAGACTAAAACACAACTAACAAACTAGAAAATATGCTCAAAATGGAGCTTATTCAATACAACCTACTCTAGTTTTTCCATTCATCACCTGCTCAAGTGAAATGAAACAACCAATGCAACCAAGTAAGCATTATGGCTACTGTTTGCATTCTCCACAAGTGCTTGCTGATGAACAACAAGAGAGAACTACTGAAAGGAAACTCCCATGACAACTTGGAAACAGATCTGTTGAATGATATGGATTCTCTATCCGTCTCCAAAAACATTGCATAAGGATCTTGAAGTTCATGCAGACTTGGACTTAGCTCATCTAATGGAGTACTTCTCTTCTTCTCATACCATGAATGCAAACGTTGATCTGAGCTTTGTGATGAGACTCCTGCTGAAAATGACAAAGAAACCAGTTGTCGGATCAAGTTTATATCAGTACATGTTTCAAGATCACATGTAGTCAATGGAGAAGGACTTTGACTACAAACCTCATCCAAAACATCAGCTATTGGATCATGAAAAACTTGAAAAGACTACTGCAACCCATTTTCTATTGGTTCCAATGAGATTACATGATTTCCTACAGGCTGCTCATTTGAAGATATACTATGCAAATTTTCCTTCAAAAACTGAAATGATTCAAAACAAAATGGTATCGAATCATCTTGCATCATTTGATCATATGGTTCAGCTTCCAAGTCTTCATTTTCAACTTGATAATCAATGGGATTTGGGGGCTGCAACTCTGGATATGGAAAGTCTTGAACAAGGTTTCCATTGCTCTCAAGATGGTCCAGATCAAGACTTCTCGTTAGTTGATTTCTGATTGCATGAAATTTGTCTCTGATGAACTAAAACGAAGCAAAACAAAAAGGCAAATATCCTTCACTTACTTCAAAATTTGCTGCACTTTCCTCATCATTTCCATGGCTGATATGTGACGGCTGAACATTGTATTCGAGCTGCTGAAAATGAACTTCCTCCTTCCACAAACTAGCTGTTGATTTGTTTGCAAGATTAGCTTCTGTTTGGAGGACATTATCATCATCATACTGATCAAATTGAGGCAAATCATCAGTATAAAATACATCATCAAGCATACATGTCATATCAACAGATCTCTCTTCTCCAAGATGACGTATAAAACAATCATTATCAGATCTATGACAACTGGGATAAGAAAGAAGATGTTTTGGATCAGCAACTTGTTCCTCTTCAATCAGCGAGCGATGGGCTTGAACACTATACTCATTCCTTGTGGTAATCCTTTGCATCATCTATTCCACTGTACTTAACAAAATATCCAGCTTTACCTCTAAAGATGTCGATTCCTCTAGATCTGTGTTCTTCATCTCTTCTTCCTTCAACTTTGCCCTTCTGATCAGTAGATTAGCCTCTACATCTACTGCATTGTTATGCATCTCTTCAAGTGTTGCAATGTTCTGTTCCCTCAGCTGAAACTCCATTTCCAGATCAAAGGCACCCGAGTAGTGCAAGAGAGTAGATCCAAGAGGAGGCCTTATATTAACCAGCATCGAATAATAAAATTGGTTAAATCTGGCAGAAAATTGTTGCACTCTCCCTTGGCAATCTTTTCAGCTGGTTATACAATTCTATAATCAAGAAAGGGTTTTTTCTAACCACCCACCTATCGAGGAAAACTTTGACGAACTGCTATAAATCTGAGATGCTCACATCAAGCAGGGTTTTAAACCAACTCTTGACCTTGCCTTACAAAGATAGAGCAAAAAGCCTAATACTGACATCTTCTTCATAAACTTCAAAAATGTCAAGAAAGGACTCAAAATTAAATACATGTCTCTCAGCAGCGATGCTATCACATTCTCCATCAAATCTTGGTAGATATAGATCATGATTTTTAGGGAAAGCATGGGATATAGGAGGTAAAATTAGAGGTTTGTATCGATCTAGAATTTTACAAGGTATAGGTGTATGTACAGAAGGTATAGAATCAGTCTTGGTCTCTTGAGGTTCATTAGTCTGAAGATAGTCATCACAAGATTTGGGAAAAGGGTCTTGATCAAGCTCAAAGGCATGCAAATATTTGGTATTCACAATCTTCAAAGGGAAGGAATCAAATGCAGGCCGAGGATCTTTTCTCAAATACAATATATTTTGCAAAGCCTTCTTGACATTCTCGGGAGAAGAGAAGAAATAATTTAGAACAAAGAACAAAATGTATTGGATGAAATTCCAACTTGAATACCTGATCTTTCCATATTGTCCTTTCATGTTTCTGTTGGTCAAGTTCATCCTCCAGTGGAGTCCTTGGATCTGATCTCGAAACTGATTTAGAGTTGCCAGGTGAATGATTGAAACCATGCGATGTCTGATCGTTGTCCACCATCAACAATCAGATCTGAACTTAATTATATTTTGCTGAGGAAACCAGATGTTCAGTTCATAAATTAAACCGGAGATTGACTGAAGCAACATTCATCTACTATGCACTTGCAGAGCAAGAGCAGTTCGAAGGCTACCTAGCTAACTTCAGGCTCCATCTGTAGTCTAAAAAGCAAACAACAAACTTTTCATTTCCCCAGTGGAGTCACCAATATGTTATGGCCTAAATCTACCTCAGGCTAAGAAAGGCAGGATCTAGGGTAACATCAAACCACGCTTAACTTGGTAGCTATCCCTACCAGATCGGGAGAGGGCTCTCCCTTTGTCAATCTCAGGAAAATATGATCAATGAAGCTTGAGATGACTCATATAAATACTAATTTTAGGCTAGGTATATACTCAGAGTAGTTTTATTAAATTTAATGTTGGTGTGCTCGCTCAAATGTGAAAGGCAAATTTGGGTCCGGGGAATGGACTCAGTCTTGTAGAGGTTTCTGTGGGGCGGGGTAGGAAAATGGTTTAGTACTTTGAAATAAGTGAGACGGAGAGTCTTAAGACTAGTGAGGAGTTGGAAAGGGCATGAAAGTCTCAGGGATCCTCTTCAAACTGCTGAAAACATAGAAAACTAAACAAACCCTAGGTAGAGCACTGCAACATTAATGAATTCTACCTTTATCCTTGATTCATTTAGTTAAGCTGAACAGAGAGATTTGGTGGCATACATAAACACATGTAAACTTGAATTACAGAAGGAAAACAATACCAAATCAACTTGCCACAAGAATCCCACAAAATGCTGCAAACCCTGGTCTATTCCTTTGCCAAACTGCAGAGATGAATGTACAATAATGCTCAAAACATTCACAAGAGTCCAACCTTTACAAATGGCTAAAAAACTACTAGATATAGGAAAAACACATCTCATGCTAGGCTTTAGGGGTCAAATTCATGAGTTTAGGAGCACTTTCAACAAGATCTAAACTAAGAACTGAAAAGTAGGCAGTGGAACAACTTGCCTCTAAAATCTAGGAAACTGATTCATTTAGTTTCAAACTACCTTTTCATGATGTATCTACCTCCATGAGTGAAATTTTAGCATATTTACGTCAAGTTACATCAAATTACATCATGATTTTGACTATGAGAGAGAGAAAACGCAATTTGCGAAAAAACTAGGCGAAAAAAACAGAGTTTTTTGGCAAAAAAGTCAATTTTCCAGCCTGTGCATCGCGCCTTTATCCCTATGTGTAGCGCCTTTTTGCAGCTGATTTTGGAGGCCTTCCCATGCACAAATTTTTCTCCAAGTGATATTATTGGAAATTTATGTCTGTCTACTTTCTATAACATGTGGAATGTTTGAATTTGGTGTCCATTTTCCTCTCCAAAAGTGAGTTCTCCCAACACTGCTTCCTGTGTGGCCAAAAAGGGGCAGAAAAGGAATTTTCGAAGTGTTTTTGACCCTTTGGAAGCTCAAACCTTGACAAAATATCTTGGCCATTTGTGTGCATTCATATTTTTTCATGAGGAATCCAAAAATGCTGAGTTTTCCTCCAAAGGAGGTCCCTAGCAAAAGCGAGCGCCAGTTGGCGCGGTGCACCAAGCAGAATAATCTATGTTTTGCTCCAAAAATTCAAAATTGACAAAAAGTATCCCAAATTTCTTGAAATGTGGGTTGAGTGACCTGCATCAAGTTCTATTGGGCTAAAGAAGCATCAGCCAAAATATTGAGCTTGTCTTGCTCTTTCCTCTTCCTCAAAGCTTTCTTCAACTTGGCCTTCAAAGTCCTAATTCTCGCTTTGCAAAATTTGTTTCTCACGAAATAGGGATAGGCCATGTGCCTAAACATGTTTTTCTCTTTTTTTGCCTTCTCCAACATCTTTTCCAAGTGCATGTTTGCCCTCTCAAGCCAAGATTCACGATCAGCTTCAATTTCTTGTTCAAGTGGTGTCAACTTGACTTGGTTCTCCTCGTCATTTTTCTTCTTCAATTCCAACATTTCTAGCTCCATTAGGCTTTGCTTATCCTCCAGCTGTTTGTTTTATTTCTTGTTTGTCATCTATGTTATCCTTGTGCATCTTCTCTTTGCCTTTGCTTTGTTGCTTATCATAGTCATATTCACTATCTCTTTCCAGCGTTTTCCCTTGGTTTTGAAAAATGTGATTATATGTGAATGGTTTGTGGATAATAGTATGGAATAGGATGGAGGAATGGAATGGGCAGAGTGTATGGGGAAGGGAGTGTGGAAATGTATGTATGAACATGGTTTAGGGATGATAAGTGTGTAGTGCTTGGTGATGTGAATAGGGCTTGTAGGGTTTGGGGATAGTAGGAACTAGGTATTAGGGTTTAGAGATGCCAATTAGGGTTTGGGAGTAGTGGGACTAGGTATTAGGGTTTTTAGTTTTGGGGATATGGGAATAGATTATTGTGAATGAAATAGGGAAGGGGGAATGAGATGAGTGAAATGTAGTGAAGGGGAATGTAACTGATGCAAGGGGAGAAAATAGCAACAATGACAACTTTGAAACCCTAGACAGTTTTTTGAATGTGACTGTGCAAAAAACTAGGATTTTCCTTTTCACCTATTTACACACCATGAATTATGATAAAAATTTTTGCAATGGCACTATGGAATGCTTCACTTACTTGTTGAATGAAGATTGCACAATTTGGAGCTTGACAAAATGATTTGAGTGAAATTTGGACTAAGCAGGCAGGTATGCCGCGCCACTACCCAGGTGCGCCGTGCTCAACAGGTGCACCACGCCACTACCCAGGTGCACCATGCTCAACAGATGCATCGTGCTCAATAGGTGTGCCGTGCCTGTTCAAATTGCAGTGTAAAACTTGCACCAAGTGCATCGCGGTCAACAAGTGCGCCACGCCAGCTGACAAGTGCATAATTATTTTTGTAGGAAACTTTTGGAGGCCTTCCTAGTGTCCAAATTGGGCACAGGATAGCATGTTTGAACGCTTATTGAGTCTACTTTCCATCACAACTTGAATTTTTCAATTTGGAGTTCATTTGACTTGTCAAATGTCAAATCTCCCAAGACTGGTCAAAATGTGCAAAATGAGGCTGCCTAAAGGCAAAGTGCTATTGCAGTCAACTTTTGAAGGTCTTCCTCAACTGAACATTGAGCTCATGATAGCTCATTGTAAATATCTTTGTGTATAGTTATCATTTTACCCATCAATTAAGTCATTTGGCCAACCAAGCTAGGAGAAATATTGATTTTCCCGAGATCACTTCAAAGGTGCATCAATTCTCGTGAGGCAACTATATTTTTGACATTTCTCTAAAACCGTGACACATGTTTAACAAATGAAGGAGGTTTTTCTTCCTTGGCCTATTTTGGACAAAATTCTCTTTGAGTTTTCCCCAATTCAACTTTTCTTGCTCAAAAACATCATTGGAGTAAAACCTATCTTGATGTGTGGAACAGGGGATTTGTCGAAATGAAGTGAAATGAAGGGGATAAGGGGATTCTAAATTCTTGAGAAAATTTTTGGAATTAGGGAGGGATGTTAGGGAGTAGGGGAAAGTGGAATTTTAAATATTGAGTGAGGGGAAGGGGTCCAAAAGGACAAAACACAGGCATAGCCTAGAAAATTGTCAAATTGTAGCAAGAAACTAAGGTTTGTGCAAAAATGAGGAATTTGAGGGATATCAGTGATGGGAAGTGTTTAAGAAGGTACATTAAGGATAGGGAAAGGTGTATGAACATCAGGATACAAGTTTTGCTGATGATTTGACCATCCAAGAGACCTTACCTTCAAAACCCTAGGAGAGGGAAATGAACCTTACCTAGGCACCACTGAAGCATAAACAAGGTGTAAAATGACCCATTGGAACCTGGCATGATGATGACAACCCTATAAATGATGGTACACTCAGCTGAATGGTGACATGGACTGAGATTTCGACAACTCTGAAAGGAGTGAAAACAAACCCTAGACCTAATACCTAGTGACCAAAATTTGCTTGAAGACTCACTGAAATGACAAAATTTGACCTTGACACCTTAAAATCACTTTGTAAGAACATGTTTGATCACTAGAGGAAGGTTTTAAAGACTGACACTAACACATTGGTGGTCCCGTCATACTTAAGACCATGCTGTGAATGCTTCAAGATGATTTGGACAAAGGTTCCAGGACCATATGCCTAGAAGTTATGAAGGCAAGACTCTATTTCTAGAAAGACATCACATAGTTTGGGTTCACCATAGCGCAATACCAAGCTTGGTATTAGCTCATCACCGAATATCATCAAGAGGATCTGTTAAGGGAATAAGTCCCCTAAGGCTTTGGGTCAGAACCCTAGTAGAGCAAGAGTAATCTACAACAAGAAACAAGCATTCAACTTAGCCAACATGCTTAAACAAACTAACTATGTGAGGATGAACATACCCGGACGTCCTTCGTTTGGGTAGTTCCAGCCAGGGTTCAAACCCTCTACAACTCCTAATGATCTTTTAATCTGCAAATCAACCAATCCGAATACACATAGCAGCATATAGATAAAGAATTTTAGTGAAATCATATTTATATCATATAAGTAAATGGTTAGTTATGCATCCAAATAGTCATTCATATATAAACCATAACAATAACATCAGATGAATAAATAAAGTCGATATGAGGAACAAGATTGCATTTCTTTTTATTGTAGAAAACTATAACAAATATTGAAAGAGTTCACCTGAGTCTTCCTCTTCCGACTCCAAGCGGAACCGTCCTCCAGGTCCGTCCAATCCTAGTCTTCAACAACCTCCTTCCATAACCAATACCATGATATCTCAAGCAAGTGGGAGAATATCAACACTCAAGGAAATAAGGGTTTCCTAAACTTGGGGAAGTGCTTGAAGCACAGGGATACTTCAGACTTGATCAGGGGATAATCTAAGTATAGTAATTTTATCCTTTCTCTCCTCCTTAAGGCCTTCCCATAGCAGTCTTTTTATACTTCACCCAATTAGTTTTTTAGTTGGGGAAACAGTTGGGAACAGTTGGGCCACGAGCACTAGGAGGTAATCAACAGGTAAAACCCATGACCTCCGCCCATATTTAAGGAGATTTAAGTTTTTAAAGTGTTTTAAAACATATACGCGGGTTGGGTATTGACTAACCTGTGTGTACACACTTTTAACATAGGGCAAAGTAGTGTATAGGGAGTAAAACATTGTTTTTAAAATATTTGGACCAAGTCTGGAAGGAGGGGTTGCCCAAGGCCATAAACCAAGCATCACAAATATGAAGGGTGATATTTGGAGCTATAACAGAAGCCCCCTAATATATAAGGTCAAAAGGGGTACATGATGGCCGAAATGTATCGAGTATATGGAAAGGAAACTTGTCAAAAACTGAGAAGGAATTCACTAGATTTGAGCTTGCCAAGCCAAAAAAGAAGATTGGAAAGAAACAACTGTCTGAGTTGTGCATACCCATGCTCAGAGAAAGTAAATCATGTCCGCATATCAAGTGCAAGCGGATCCAGTATGTATACGAGTATAAAGAACTGAAAGTACATAATGGATCATATGATCATGATCGAACAAGTAGATGTCTGAATATCACATATAAGAAGATGATCAATGAAGTTGAAAGATGAAGTTGATCACTGATGTCAAAAACTGATCCCAATAGTACCAAATGAACATGATGGAATAAGATGATACTACATCGCAACTCGGATGCCATCATATAGGATGTCGCTGTGAAGGACTGCAACATATAATGTGGGTGGTGTCAACTAGCAGCAATAGGAGCAATTGACAAGTGAACCAAAGAATGTTGATGCAACCCGAGGTCTTCACTGACCACCGTGGTACATTTCTACACAATGGGATTAAATGATTTGAAGTCAACCATGTGAGAAATCATTTAATTACCGGCCATTGATGTATACCGTTAGCAAATGCTAGACTACTCACTGATAATGAAAATGAGAGTCAAGGTACCCAGTACAATCTAACAAGTAAGAATGAATGAGCTAAGGTCGAACACCTAGAAGAATCTACCAATCAGGGGACAATGATGGTTTCCCACTGTCAATAGCGAAGGATCTACCACTAATGACTGCAAACTACAAGGTACTGCCAAATGGACTCTAGATCTATGCCCCGGAGAAATGAGTCGTAGTCGATAGGGAAAGATTCGCTAGAAGGAAGGCATTAAGGCATCCTTCATCAATCTAGCGCAAGTGTAACCCATAGGCCAATAATGTGGAAGGAATCGGGTGAAAAAAGATGTATTAACCCAATTGAAGCACGTTTCCAATGTACACAAGATGTAGCTAGTGCATGATAGAAACCCTCTGAACCAACCAATAATGAAAATTGACACAGAGGCGAGGAATCCACCAATAGGGTCAAATGGACACCAAGGCACTGCACGAACCCCAATGTGTGATAATGTAAGATGAAGTCGAACACAAGGGAAACCACTCAGTCAAAGACCCATGATACTGATTGATACTGAGTACAAGGTGACCTATCAATCATGAAAATAGGGCCAGGGTGTGGCTCTAGGCTTGCCCTTAGAGCAATATGTCGTCATCGATAAGGACAAGACCCACCAACAAGAATTCAATGGAGACCTTCTCAAACTAGCACGAGCAAAGGACCAATATAACTAATGTGATGACAAACAAGACACTGAAAACTAAGGATGGCAGACTGAAAAATAGGTCAAGAGACACCGCAGAGAGGCCGACTCAGGGTTACTTCCCTTGAACAAAAGCACGATTCATTGATTACCATGTGGCAGCATAAGATGACTCTGTATAAGCTCGTCATGCAGGAGGCATGAACGAACTCTCCATATGATTAGAAGAGGTAACCAATCGAAAAAGAACTGACTCAATAACAAAGTTAATGCGTACCTAAGTCAAACTAAATCCCGCCCAAAATGGAGGAGAGACTTTCTTTTGAGTGCTTTGTTCAAGGGCGACACAACTGACTCTAGCTGCCAACAATATATGGAAATGTTGTCCTGTTCCCACTCTTTTTTGGAATTTGTAATTTTTTTGTCTTTTTCTTTAAGCTGGAAAAAGAATAAAAGAATGCTATAGTACAGTGGAAAGAACGAGTGTCAGTGAGGCAGATGATCTAGTTCCTGGGATGGGAACAATCCTATGCTCAATGTAGGGAGGCGAAACTAGTCGAGGACACTCAAATGAATGTTCCTTCCATGGATCAATGGGTGTGTCAAGTTGCAGAAGCTAAGTGATTGCAGGTTTGAGTTTGCAGAAGACATGGTCAAATAAGTGGCTTAAACACAAATCCAAGTGAAGTCGGCTCAAGGCCAAAAGGTGCAAATAGTCAAAATGCAATGCAACAATACAACTCAACACAAAGGAGCCTCTAGGGTATAAGGCCAGAACAAAGTGAAGAAGTAAAGAGGAATGAGTCTTCAATGAACAAGTCATGGTGGGACTAAAGAGGACTCCCGAGCCTACTCAAAATATCAACATGGGCAACAACTGTCAATGAGGTGCTAACTACAATGCCCATATAAAGGATGCCTCTACCACACAAGTCATGATACTTCTAAGAAATGAGAAGGTTCTGCACCATAACTTGGTGGGGTCGATCCTAAGGAAGAAATGGGAAATGAAACTGATAAGTGCACAATGCAGGTGAAAAACCTAACCTATATGCTAGTTTCGCGAACCAATACGTGTCAGAACAGAGCAACCATAAAAATTTCCAAAGGAGAAATCTTCCAAGTTCTGTAGACATCAATAGGAACACTAGACAAGAAGTTAATACATCCCACATATAAAATTCAGATAAAATCTTGTCTTATAGAATACAAAACTTGAAAATGCGTACCTTATATATACAATATGGTACAAGGAACCATGCAACCTTGTGATTTATGCATAACAGTTCTTCTGGACAAACCTTTATAGGGCTCAGGCCAAGGACTCCTTTGGTAGTCAAAACTCATGGCTTCAAAGAGTTCCTCCTATGAAGGAAAATCAAATTTTGAGAAATCATGAAAACTACAAGGATCAAAAGAGGGATTTAAGGGGTCCCATGTCCCTATAGGAAGAATCTCTAGGTCAACTATCAAGATCAAGTCCCAAGAAGGAGAACAATAGGTCAAAAGATCCTTCTCAAAAGTGATTGAACATTGAGGATTCAATGCCACACAATTCACCCGTGGCGGGTTAGAGTCTACTTGAACACTTGTAACAAACCAAGGGGTACTCTGCAGTAAATTCAAATTAAGGTGGTGATTGTTAGACGCAAGCTGATCAATAGTGACAATATTCCCTTTATGAGGAAAATGCATCACTCGAAAGAGTGAAGACACCACAACATTCATAGCATAGACATAATCACGCCTAAGTAGAATATTAAAGTCTAAAGGGCTATCAACCACCATCATATCGATTAACTAAGTCTTTCCACCTAAATTAATAGGCAATTGAGGAAGAACACCCATAGAGTCACCAGGTCTTCTATCATAGGCTAACAACTGACTCTGATCTTCGACATCTTTGGGACACCCAAAGCTTTCGAAGTCAAAGAGGATATAATACTTGCAGAGGATCCTTCATCCACCATACATCAATAGATGTTTGTGGAATTAACTCTGACCTTTATTTGGAAAGGTGCAGCGGAAAGAAGACAAGGCTCGACAAGACTATCCCAATCAAAGGAGACACTCCTAGAACTTGGAGGGGGAACATTCGAAGCAACCAGAATGCCACCTATACCAAAAGACTCTATACTAGAAATCAAGTAGACTCTTTTTTTAGGCATTTCATGTTGGCACTATGATTCTGGTATGGCTCTATGATACAGATGTTGTACTTGATGGCAACACCCTCAAGTGGCAATGCACTGCTCAGGCTCTCAAAATGTTGGAAATTAAGAAGTACGTAGGAGAATAGTTCAAAAGGTGCATACCCGCAGGTACGCCGTGAAGGGACTGCGGGCGCACATGCAGGTCACCCGTTCAGAAGGTGCGTACCCCCAGTTCACTTACTTCAAGGCAGAGAAGCGCGCTCACGTGGGGTTTTCTTATATTTGGCCCGTGGTATTTAGCCCACCGTTCTTGATTCTATGGTTTTGCCCCATGGTATTGCTTTATATTATTATTATTATTGAGCCCCATGTTTTTGGGCCCCTTGTATTGGTTATCTATGGTATTGATCTATGATTTTAGGAAGAGCTTGCCTATATAAAGCAAAGGAGATCACTTGGCTACGTATCTTTCGAAAATTGAATATCTTAAGATCTGAAATATTGGGTTGATCTATATAAAAGTGAAGTTGAAAGTGAATCTATGAAGGGTGATCTCTAAAGCGCATGATTAGATCTGAGCATCTGACTATCGGTGGCACACTGGGGGACTGCCATTTCGGCCCTAATCAGGGGTACGCAGGTGATTAACGGCGCAAGTGCGTGGGTACGCAGAGAAGAAGAAGGAGAAGTGCGTGGGTACGCAGAGCAAAAGAAGGCACAGTGCATGGGTACGCAGTGCAACAGAGGTTCAAGTGCGTAGGCACAGGGAAAGTACGCGGCGCTCCAGAAGCCGCAGGTGCGTAGGTACGCAGCGCGATAGCATCTGTGGGTGCATGGCTACAGTAGTAGTACGTGGTGCGATAGTATCTGTAGGTGCGTGCCTACAGTAACAGTACGCAGCGTGATTGAAGAAACAATGCGTGGGTACGCGGTACGGCAGAAGGGTCTCTGCGGGTATACGCAGGGGAGCAGAAGGAGAAGTGCGTACGCACGCAGACCAGAGAAAGAAAAACTGTGTATCTGTCTTAAGACCTTTGTTTGGTTGATTTTTTCTGTTGATAAGGTGTTCTGGGTTTAGTTTTCTTATACTGTTGATCTGGTTACTGCAGTTGACTGAGTGATTTACTTGTACTTGATGATCTTTCGATGTTTATGGATCCATTTTGAAAATTTATGAAAAGTGGTCCTTGAAAGAAAAGAAGTAGGGGTTTGTAGCTCCCTTCCAGGAGAGACTGGAAAACGAGAGAGAATTGTAGCTCTCTGTAGGTTGCAGCCTGCGTACTGGTAAAGGACTGCACCAATACAAAACCTTTGTAAAAGAAGTTTCTAATTTGAAAGAAGATAGAGACATATTGCAGCAGGTGGTTTTTACCCACATTGGGTTTCCACCTTACATCTGGTGTTCTTTGGTGTGACTATCTGTTTTCTTTATTCATGCTCATTATTTTATGGTACTGACAGGAAAAAATAATTCAAAGTGTAAATAAAGAAGATTTATTAAAAGAACTTAATAATACTGATTCACCCCCCCCTCTCAGTATTATTTCCAACAATTGGTATCAGAGCAGGTCCTTCTGAAGGAGCTTGATCGCTTGAAGGAAGATCCATCATCATGAGCAACTATGAGAGGGAAGCATCGATCAGGCCACCGATTTTTGATCGGACAAACATCGTATATTGGAAGGTAAGAGTTACTGCCTATCTTCAATCTTTGGGTACTGAAGTTTGGGACATCATAGAAACAGGGTATACTTTTCCATCAGCTACTCCTATAGATCCAGCAGAGAAAAAGAAATATGAAACAAATGCAAAGGCAGTCAATACTCTTCTAGGATGTCTATCTCAATCAGAATTTGTGAAAGTTATGCAGTATAAGTCTGCAAAAGAAATATGGGACAAGATCGTTCTGAGCTATGAAGGAGATAATCAGGTAAAACATGCAAAACTTCAAACCCTCAGGATTCAGTATGAAAATCTCAAGATGTATAATGATGAAAGTGTGGCTAACTATTTTCTCCATGTAGATGAGATTATTAATTGTATGAAAAATTTGGGTGAAGAAATAAAAGAAGCTGTTGTGGTTGAAAAAGTTCTAAGATCTTTGTCACCTAGGTTTGAATCTAAAGTTTCTGCTATAGAAGAAAAGGAAAATCTTCAACATCTTAAAATGTCACAACTGCATGGAATTCTAACTGCTTATGAAATGAGGAAAGGAGGTCCATCTGACAGGAGAGAAGCTGCCTTCAAGGCTTCAGGCAAAGGAGAGTACTATGAATCAGGACATGGGTCAGAAGAAGAAGAAGAATCAAATTTTGTCAGAAATCTTCAACGAGGTACTGGACGGTTCAGAGGTAAGCGGCCCTTCAAATGCTTTGCTTGTGGAATAGTAGGTCACTATGCTGCCAAATGTCCTCATAAGGATAAGATTGACAAGGGAAAGGAACCTATTAGATGGAACAAGAAACAGAATGCAAATTAGAAGAGCTACTACACTCATGAAGACAGTGACAGTCTATCAAATAGTGATGAAGATGAACGAGGTAATGACTATAAACTTTTGATGGCATTTGAAGATGATGATTACATGGATGCTATAGATGTGGATAGTTTTTATGAAGAAATTTCTAGACTCAAGACATGTATAGAAGAAAAGAATATGATCATTGATACTCTACAATGTCAAATTGATGAAAAGGAAAAATATCTTGAAAAGTTAGAAGGTGAAATTGTTGGTCTTAGAAAAGAGATTGAGAAAACAAAGGCTATTAATCTTAAGTTTGTCAAAGGATCCGAAACTCTGGATGAGATCATCAATGTACAACGTTCTCCACTAAACAAGACAGGTCTGGGGTATAATGGAGAAACCTCTCAAGCATCCACCTTAAAGAGTTATCTTGATGCAGCAAGAAGGAATGAGCAAAAGCTCAATGGATATCACCAGGTAAAGCAGGGACGAATTACATCAAGAGCAAACAAAGACTATCAGGTGAACCAGGGGCAATCCATCTTAAGGGTGAACAAAAGCTACAACCAGCCACAAGTAAAATCTTCTCAACTTGCTTCAAGAATGGATATCAATAAAAATTACAATCATGTGGCCAGTAGATTTGATAACCGCAGACGTTTCTTCAATGGACAGTGTTTCTCTTGTCATAAATTTGGTCACAAAGCAGCTCAATGTGTTGCATATAAAACAATCATGACTAGATAAGCTCAAAAACAAAGAAGTATGACTGGGATTACAAAAAGGACCTATAACAATTTTTCGGCTCTTGAAAATGAAGTTGAATGTTCTATTTGCAATAAGTTTGGTCATAAAGATTCCGAATGCAGGAGCAGGTTTCAACAGACAAAGGAACAACCCTCAAACACCAAAACATGGAGAATAAAGGAACCACAAACAGAAAGATGTGGGATAGTCTTTTATGCAGAGGGACAGGAAAATCTATGGTACATCGACAGTGGATGTTCAAAGCATATGACAGGTGATAAAGAAAAACTTGAATCATATTCTACTTTAGAAAAGGGAAAGAAAGTTTCTTTTGGAAATGATACTCTTGCAGCTATAAAAGGAAAAGGCACTGCTCAGTTAAAGGAAAAGGTCAAAGACGGAAATGTTTTGTATGTTGATGGATCTTCTGAGTGTCAGCCAGATGTGTGATCAAGGAACCGAGGTAATATTTAGATCAAATGGATGTCGGGTTCGTGATCTTGATACAGGTAAAATACTGATCAAAGGTAGAAGAACTCTAAATAATCTATACATATTTGAAGAAGGACAACAACAATGCTATTTAAGCAAGGATGATGAACACTGGTTATGGCACCGGAGGTTGGGGCATCTAA
>APFE030755776.1:46549-70338 GCA_000404065.3 Pinus taeda
GAAAAGTGGTCCTTGAAAGAAAAGAAGTAGGGGGTTGTAGCTCCCTTCCAGGAGAGACTGGAAAACGAGAGAGAATTGTAGCTCTCTGCAGGTTGCAGCCTGCATACTGGTAAAGGACAGCACTAGTACAAAACCTTTGTAAGAGATTTTGCTAATTTGAAAGAAGATAGAGACATATTGCAGCAGGTGGTTTTTACCCACATTGGGTTTCCACCTTACATCTGGTGTTCTTGGGTGTGACTATCTGTTTTCTATGTTCATGCTCATTATTTTGTGGTACTGACATGCAAAAATAATTCAAAGTGTAAATAAAGAAGATTTATTAAAAGAACTTAATAATACTGATTCACCCCCCCTCTCAGTATTATTTCCAACATTTCACCCCCCAAAAGAGGAGTGTAATAAGCTAGAGATTGCACTGGCTCAACCACATTATCAACCAATGGTTGATGGGACTGATGAGAAACCATATCAGATCCAGGAGTAGAAGAAATTTCAGGCTCAGACTATATCCTTTGTACCTCTGGAATACCAGGGCATAAATGAGTAAGATGGTCTCCCTTGCATATCTTACAAGCGAGCTTAGGTTTAAAACTTCTACGTCCGGGTTTCTTATCAACATCCATTCTGCCAACTTGACTAGCAATGGTTTGCGGAGAGTCCCGAACATGACTTGCAAAGGTCAGTGACTCTTTGCTAGTATGACTTACAGTGACTAGACTTATGCCCCCAACATGACTTGCAGCGGTTGACGCCTGATCTTCAACATGACTAGCAAAGGTTGATGATGGATTGCTAGTATGACTCACAGTGACTAGACTTGTGCCCCCAGCATGAATTGCAGCGGTTGAAAGCTCATCCTCAACATGACTAGAAGAGGTTGATGATGGATGGATAAAATTATTCTTCTTCTCTGTCTTCCTCTTTCTCCTCTTTTTAGATTTCTTATTACAAGAAGGAGGAGAAAGAGGAACCCTAGATTTCTCTTTGAAAAAAGATGAACAATTAGCATCCATGTGATGCCCCTGAAATAGCATTCATCTGAGAAGCTTCAAGAATATCTGGAATATTCGGAGTGGACCACAGCTAAACTAGTAGTCCAACATTCAATCTGCGAATATTCAAACTGGCCATCAAGGGGGTACCAACATTTCCAAAGAAAGGAAAAGTGCAAGGATCCCCTTTTGGGAGGGCACCTCAATTGGTTTCCATGGGAATATCGATCATATCTAATCGATTGACAGATCCTTCCCTTACGAGAATGTACAAATGACTTTTCAAGGAATATAGATACACAATCAAAACTTTTGCCCTTGAGGAGGCAACTCCATAACTTTCAAAAGAAAGATCAAAATCCTTTCAAGATCGACAGAGTGGTAGGTTGGTCACTCAGAATCCAAAGTCCAAAAGTAACTAGACCAAAATACCTAAAGCCAACTATATACAAGGAGCAAAGAGCACTCGACTATAAAGTCCCTAAATATACAACCAATCAAGCAACTTCCAAGTATTTCCACTCCGGGTGATCAGGACCGGACACCAAAATACAAGAAAGTGAAGTAAGGGACCTTCTGAAGATAGTCTGGGATAATGATGGCCCAGGCCTACCAACAAAGGTATCAGAGGTAGTTACGCTGACCTCCAGATAACAGCCTTTGCTAGTGCAAGTCCCCAGGCTTCGCAAGGGTTCCCTCCAGAAGTAATGTTGAACGTGATACAACATCAAACTCAGGTGCCACATGATTTCCCTCTGCAGCCACCTGTTTGGATTGCTAGGATAGGCAACTATGGACACCAACTCATATCAGAATCCAGGCAGAACAATCGTGAGGTAGGATCCAACAAGTAAGAGAGGGGGTATCTCTCCTTCTTATCTTCACTAACCCTCGTGCTTTACTCCTAGTCACGGAGCTTTCTTAGTCTCCCTAATGCTATTGGATTTCACTCTTTAATCAAACTTCTATGTTTTACAATTTAGAGTGACCTTGGAGAGTTTACTCTCCTCTCGCCTAATCCAAGGCCCTAAATAAACCTAAAACTTGTTGGTGTATACTATTTTATAATATAAAAAGTTCTAGTTTATTTTATTAAGCGCTTGATCTTAAGTGGTTTTTCTTTTTAAGTCAAAGGGACAATATGGAAGTGAAATTGATGGTGTTTTTATGATGCAAAAGAAATTAATGAAAAACTAACTTATATGCAATGCACTTGTTTGTTCTTCGATGAAAAACAACTTCTACTTGGGTTCCATGAAACTTCTAGAAAGCATAAAACTTTTTCTTTTCTTTTCTTGCAACACCTTTCACACACGCAAAAACTAAAAAGATTAGTAATGCTTTAATAATGCAAACTATCCTAATGCAAGGTGTAATGAAGATGCAAGATTCTAAATCACTCTTAAAAATGAAAGCAATTGTTTATAACCATTAATAAGCCAACTGAAGTATTGAAGATAATATGAGTTTTGAATGCGAAAAATTATCTGCAAACAAGAAGGACAAATCACAAAAGATCACAATTGACTTTCAAAAAATGAAAAAGGAACCAGAAAACTTGGCTAAAGAAAAGAAAAACAATGTTTTTGAAGAACTTTTCTTTTTCAAGAAACAATAAAAACAACTTTTTAAAAGCAGTCAAAATGCCACCAAATACTCAAAGACCGAAAGCAAAGTACAAGGAAACTTTGTCAGTTACCAATTAAAAACGAATGAAAACTTGAACAAAAAAGCATTTCAACTTACACTAAACAATCGAAAAGTAGCAAAAGAGCTTTCAGAAACTGACCAAGAAGTCAGGAAAGAAACACTTTCAAATTCACCAAAAAGAAACTTTTGAAAAGCAAGAAAAGGTATAAGGCCACGAAACAATGGAAATCAAAGAAAGTAGATCAATAATCAAGTTTAACACAAAGATTGAAGACAATCTGCTATTCTGGAAGACCAGAACAATCAAGAACCTCGTTGAGAAGCCTTGTGTGTTCAAACACAAATCATAAAACTCACTCAAAAGCAAACCTAGGCCAAAAACTTTTCAAAGCAGGAGAGAATTCAAAACAATAAGCTCACTGAATAACTAAATTCTAAAGACAGAAACTAACCACTCAGAAACCAAGCAGACCAAGAAACAAATCTTTTTGGGCATAAAGATTTCAAAAAAGCATGCAAAAAATGGTATATGCAATTGTGTCTCAGCACAGGTGCGTATACACTCGCTTCTGACAAAATAAACTCGCGTATATGCGGTTTCAGTTGACATAAACAAGTGTGTGTACGCTTCTATAAACAGTCACACATGCGTATACTAATTTTTACAAGAAAAATAAAAATTGAGGCATGATGAAAAAGACCAAACTTGAATTCTGAGTTCCTTCAGGAGCAGGCAATACAGTCATAGCAAGAAAACTAGAACTGAGCCCTGATTAGCATTGGATAACCCAAACTAGGAATAACAAGATTGTTATCCCTAATGGAGTCACCAATTTTGTTAGGGGAGTAAGTCCCCTAGGGCTTTGGGTCAAAACCCTAGTAGAGCAGTAATCTACAGCAAGAAACAAGCATTCAAATCGGGCAACATGCTTAAACAATCTAACTATGCAAGGATGAACATACCCAGATGTCCTTCGTTTGGGTAGTTCTAGCCAGGGTTCAAACCCTCTGCAACTCCTAATGATCTTCAAATCTGCACATCAACCAATCTGAATACACATAGCAACATATAGATAAAGCATTTTAGTGAAATCAACTTTATATCATATAAGTAAATAGTTAGTTATGCATCCAAATAGTCATTCATATATAAACCATAAAAATATCATCAGATGCATAAACAAAGTCGATATGAGGAACAAGGCTGCGTTTCTTTTTATTGTAGAAAACTATAATAAATATGGAATGAGTTCACCAGAGTCTTCCTCTTCCGACTCCAACCGAAACTGTCCTCCAGGTCCATTCAGTCCCAGTCTTCAACAGCCTCCTTCCATAACCAATACCATGATATCTCAAGCAAGTGGGGGAATATCAGCACTCAAGGAAACAAGGGTTTCCTGAACTTGGGGAAGTGCTTGAAGCACAGGGATACTTCAGACTTGATCAGGGGATAATATCAATATAGTAATTCTATCATTTCTCTCCTCCTTAAGGCCTTCCCATAGCAGTCTTTTTATACTTCACCCAATTAGTTTTTTAGTTGGGGAAACAGTTGGGAACAGTTGGGCCACGGGCACTAGGAGGTAATCAATAGGTAAAAACCATGAACTCTACCCATAGTTAAGGATATTTAATTTTTTTTAAGTGTTTTAACATATATATGCGGGTTGGGTATTGACTAACCCACGTGTACATGCTTTTAACATAGGGCAAAGTAGCATACAGGGAGTAAACCACTGTTTTTAAAATAGTTGGACCAAGTCTGGATGGAGGGGTTTCCCTAGGCCATAAACCAAACGTGACAAATACCAAGGGTGATATTTGGAGCTATGATCAGTTGCCGAGTTGGTCCTTCCCCAAGCTTCTGAGTCATAGTGTTTTTTCTTGCTAGACTGACTCTAGCCTCTTTTGTCCCACATGGGTATATGTGGAAAATGTATATTATTTGTAAATATGTTTTAGGTGAAATTCCAAGTGTCATTAGTGGAATGTGATCAGTAACTATGTAATGTAAAGAGTTGTTTGTAAAGAAGTTGAAGAGTCATGATAGTAGTCAAAGAGTCAAAGGGGAATGTCAAGGGTCACCCCACCCTTTGTTATAAACAAACTTTGATAACTCATAGAACATGCTTTTGGGAGCCAAGCTTTTGGCTAGGCTTAGGCCTAAAGAAGGCTCAAAAATTATTGTGATGAGCCTTGGACTCTCCATAGCCTAGAGTGAGTATACTTCTTTGGAGGAGCATATGGTGTTGACTATAATGTTCCACTATTGAGGTTAGTGGCTGTCAACGGTGTATGTATGGATGAAACTTTCACTTATGATAATAATAATTGAGCCAACATGTTTTAATGCATATGTTGTTATTGTAGTTGGACTATTATGGTTGCTTTAGGAATGTATGTTCTTTAACTTACGTATTTTCTTACGAACTATTTTGTATGTAATTGTATGAATCTTGTTGAAGGCATGTTGTGGGATTAACCTATCACTTTGGTTTGTGGAATATTCCACTTCCAGCTTCTGAAGCCATTCTCCTCATGTTTTCCTTTCAGGATGCTACTATTATATGCTTCTAAGGGGCACACTTCTTTTTACCCTCTATGCGTTAGAACCCCCATCCATCTCACTTGACTCATTGCAAGATCACACCCTTGTTTTCGACCAAAGTCATCATACTTATCTCTATGCGCTACCGTGGTCAAGGCACTACATTACCACCCACTACTGGGACTCCTACTCCAAACAGTCTGAGGTCTAGTTGGGACTTCTTACCGGGGAGATCCCATTGAATGTTGGCAGGTCTAGAACCGTTAACATTTCTAGCTCTAGAAGGAGGGCCAAATGACAAGCAGAGCCCTCAAAGTCTGTTTTGAATCTCTGCACACATTTCATGAATTACATGTCTCAAAATCTCAACTCTTGCATGTTTTTCTCATTCTCATGATTTCGAAGTGTCGGAGGATGTCATGGATGACTTGTCACAACTCAAATACGATAGTGAAGGCCGAAAGAGTCTCTAATAATTCACGCAGTTTCCTTTCTAGGTTTCTGTGATGGGAATGAAGTCCCCTCCGATGACATTGTCTATGGGTTTTTCACTTACACATTTGAAATGCGCGTTAAGAAATGGTGTCTCACATTTCCCACAATATTTATACACTCTTTCAACCACATCTTCAGAGATTTAAGCCGTTCTTTCTTCTTTTATGATAAAAAAGCACTCAATCTCAAAATTTTGAAATTATGAAAAGCACCTGATGACTCTATTCTGCAATTGTATCAATGCTTCCATCATCTTGCTTTTGAATTTCCAAAAGATGAATTTGATTGGGATTTTCTCATAGAAAGGTTTAAGTATCTTATTCACATATCTAACAATCCATGAATTAGAATCTTTTAAACTCCTCCCAGCATACCTCGGTGTTAGAGCTTCCAAATTTAACATGGACAATTTTTCTTTCCCAAGTGAGTCCCCATCCTCTTCTCATCAGATAGCTCTATCTCCATAGGACAAGGTGGGAGAAGTTGCGAATAAACCTGTTGAAATCACCTCCTCCCACCCGACTTGCTCTGGATTTATACAAAACTTTTGGGTGTAACCCTGATTGTTTGTCACGTGATCTCATTTTATCAACCTCTATCCTTTGGTTCCTTTGATCCTCTAGATTTTGGTGTGTTGTGTTCATCTGTTATATATTTCACATGTGATGTTCATGACGATCAAGTTGTGGACGAAGTTGGTGTTGAGAATCCAACCTGTGCTATGATTTTTTATGAGTATGTGTGGGAATCTTAGGAAGAAGATGTGGTGAAGGATGACCTCCTTCTGTCTGTTCCTCATCTGCTTTATCCTAACTTCTTATGTGATTCTACCATTTCTGATTTCTCGTGTGAAAATTTATCCCCAGATGTTTCCACTTCCGATCATTCACAGAACACACAGGATGTTAGTTTGTCATTTCATTGCAGGGAGGATGAACTTTATTCTTGAATCCACCCGAGCTGACATCTTTCATTTATGGAAACTCAGAGGGAGTATCTTTTCTTGATCACTCCCTCAGTATGATTTGTCAGATCATGAGGATGTCGATGTACATCTCTAATTTTCTAATTGTGGATGTCGTGATATTTTCACTCATTCATTTGATCACAATTTTGGTTCACATGTCGTTGATATTTCTAAGCCACGGATCTTTGATGATCTACTTTTCTATGAAGTGGAAACCTCTCAAAGTGTCGAGACACTTCATCCTAAGTTGATGGTTATGTCAGGTTCCTGTAGCCTTGAGGTTAGTTCCACTTCTGATCAGAGATCTATTGAATCTTCCTAGGTTCCTCATCACTCTCTCGTTCATATTGAATATCAATCTAGTTTACAGATTTCACATCCTCCACCAGAATCACACGAACTTATTGTTGGTGCATTGGAGGAGTCATACGTAGGAAGCACCATTGTGAAATGAAAATTTTCTTCCTTCTGCATGTTTGTTTGTTTGTCCAATTCGAAAGTGTGTACATTCTCATCATCCATGCACAATGTGACACAACACCATGATATGTCTGCATAATGCCTTTCATATTATTTCAATATTTTCTTTCTTGTGGATGCATTCAAGCTTAGAATGTTTTGGTTTTCATTATTGAATCTTTCATGTTTTCTAGTTTTCTTGAATATCTTTCTTGTTAACCATGCCAACACTTACATGGGTCAACCAATGTGCCAGTGGATGCATTGGAAATATCACTTCACGTGAGTAAGCCCATGCTCTATTTAGCTTAGGGGTAGGAGTAGTGTTTTCTTTCATGCTTTTATTTTTCTTAATTTATTTTTCTTTTGTTTTACTTCTTTCCTTTGATTGTTTGTTTGTTTATGCACCCGTAGGATTAGTTTCCCATGAAACTGTGTTTGACCTTTGAGGCAAGCAGGTTGAAATACAATAGGACTTGTACAACTATCAACATTTGGTTATCTATCTATTCCCTCTGTTTATGAAGATCTTGTGTTTATTTGATTCAATGATACCCTGATGGAAAATATGTTCCTTCCAGAGTGAGTCTTGGTGAAAACATAATGCTTTCCCTTTTAACTAGTACTGCCTGCTATAATTGGTTTTTGATATTCGGTGAACCCTTGTCAACTCAATCGAGTAGAGTAAGGTAAGGGGGGAAACCTTAACATGTATGTCAAAGGTATATATAAACATATTTCTCTGAAGGGACAACCTCTTCTGCTCTCAATAAGTTGGGATCCCTCTTCCTCCTCATGAAATAAATAAGTGCCTATGCACAGTTCTTTGAGAAATGAAGAAATGAAAAAATAAAATAAATGTGAAAGAAGAGAAAATATTCCTACGTAGAGATGTGAAGCAAGTAAACCCATCGGGGTAGTGTCTAGGCTCGCTGGTAGTGGAACAATGCTTGTGTTTCTTAAGTGACTCCGCTGGGGTACTCTACAGGCTTTCTAGTAGCAGAGAAACACCAGAGATGAAACTAAAACTCTGACAGTCTATATTACTTGTGCATAAATATACCCCTCATCCCCAATCAAAACAACTCAGTATACTTGGCTTGGGATGTGTGTTTTCAATAAAAGAGAATGGCAGGGACTATATCTATAACTCAAGCTCGTGAAGAAGCCTTGATGATCAAAGAACCAAACAATAATTCCAAAAGAGTTATAATAACTTTACACAAGACAAGGTCCATACAAAGATATGGATTTTCCACCAGAGTGTCATGAATGTTGTAGCGGCTACAACCACCCTCCAAAATTTTTACCATGCTTTGTTTTGAAGCCTCCCTCTTAAAATCCCAACAACTTATCTCGTACTAACCCAGGTACTTGTGCTTTCATTGAGTTTTATGTTTTTCTTTATCGCTTGGGTTTTCTTACTTGCTTTGTTTTCTAACCACAAGTTGATCTCTTGACTTGGTTGCAACCCAGTTCTAGGCATGCCTTAGTGAGCTACACAATCCTTGAGGGCAACCAACCTTTCTCTCGGAAAATACACAGTTCAAGTCAACAGTGAGCCTTCGCCTCCAGAATTTCATAGATCCAGCTGATAGCTTGCCTTCAGAGGGGAAACTACGCAGAGCATGGGAGGTAGCCTAAGCCACTCCGCGCAGGAATTGGGTAGAAGATTTCACTCAGTAGCTGCCCGATGCATGTGACAGTGAGTAGCCTAGTTTTCCTTGGAACTGCACAATCTCTCTTAGCATGCATGTGAAAATTTTCCCAAGAAATAAGAAATAAAAAAGTGAAAAAGGAATCCCAAGAAAATAGGGATCTATTTTTAGTATTTTGGAGGTGGCACTTGAATTATTTTGGAAACTATTGCCAACTGTCGATTTTTACTATATTTTTTGCCTTTGCGTCATAAACCCTAAATCAACCCAATCTATTTAGTGGAAGTCGTGAGATCTCATTTTCAAATTCAATCTTGGAGCTCTCACATTCTTGAGGAGAACTAGGAACCTTCGGCACAGTCGTCACAACTTTTTCAGGTAAGTCTTGCTTTTCTAGTCTTTTTCTGCTTTTTGCTATCGCTTTTGTTTCCTTGCCTTGTGACAGTGTTGTTTTACCCATTTTATTGAAACAACACTACCATTTTGATTTATTTTAGCACGTAAAAGTTATGCTATAAGTTTTTCATTGCCTTTCCTAAGTGTCACATGGATTACCTAATTTTTTCACTAACTTTTGTTGTTGTGGCGACTCTCTCCACAAGCTTCATTGTTCTTCAGTTTGATGGATTCCTACACTTGTTTCCTTGCATGAATCATCATTCACTCAGATCTGCACCAACCATCACTTACACTTTCAAGTCTTCACATTTTCATGTTGCCATTGGGAAAATATGGGCTTCCCTAGCCCGAAGCTTGCTCCTCTCGGCATGCACAACGCACTTCTAGATCTTAAGGCTTTGCCTTGGCTCCAGGAATTACACAAAGGCTAACAAAGCGTAGCTCCAACTGTGCACTGCACAGTTCTAGGAGCCAGTCCCGAACCTTGTCCACTCGGATTGCGTAATGCGGAATCCCAGCTAGCCCAAGCTAGATTGAGGTTCACATTACGGAGTTCCAGTCAGCATCACTCTCCCACTGGTAGCTGGGACTATGCAATGCATAGAACCAACTGGCAGTCAGTCACCTCTGAGAGCCAGAATTATGCAATTCTTCCCAAAAGTTGTCGAGTTTGTTGCTTGGTTTATACTTGAAGTGATTTTGGTTTCAAAGCTATCATTTGCATGCCATGAGTGTCCTCTCTATCTCCAAGTACAATAGTTTTTTAGCAGCTCTCCAATAGTAGATGTAGCATGGCTTTGAAGAAAGATGCATCAAAGGATACTGTCGAGAGTAGCAGTGGAGAAGCAGTTGAGAAGGTTTCAATGAACTTGCTAGTATATGCATACACATAACTGTTCATAGAGAAGGGCATGAAGATAACATGGTAGGGAATCAAGAATATCTTTGCAAGTAACTTCAAGGAAGATCTAGAATATCTGCAAGTCTATGTCAACATCCACTGGTCAGGCTTACATAAGGTTGCATGTAGGTACCCCTCCTTCCTGTGTGTGGAAATCATTCAATGGATTGCCTCACATACATATCCCGAGACTATGACATTGAGTAGTTTAGTGGAACACAACTTGCTACCTTCAGGATGGAGAACTACCATCAGATGTATCACTTACCACAGTCAGTGAACCACATGGATGCACTTTTCTATGCCACCCATAACAATTTGAATAATAGAGACATTATAAAACACTAGGTGAAAGAGTCATTGAAGTTCATATCAACATCCACTCATGTTCACAAGACGAAGTCACTCAGAGAGATGTACCAAATCTTGGTCATCTTTGCATACGGATTGTACAAACAAGAGGGTATGAAGACCTTTCTATAGACTTGGGTGGTTGTGTTGGTCCAGTTGGCGAATGATGGAAAACCATTCAACTGGTCAAATCCGTTCGCTCTTTAGTTGAAATTGCATGTAACTAACACCTCGAAACTTCCCAAGGATGAGCAAGCGAGATTCTATATGTCTGTGTATCTACTTGATGCAATCTATGCCGAACATTAGTTTCCTTGCAAGGGTTGGACATGGACACCATGAGAGACTGCTGTGAATATTTATTGCAAGTTGTTTTCTTATTGTAGCTATCAAGGAGTCATGGCAAGGCCGACTAACCATATCATCATCCTGGTTTACAAGTTGATCTTTGAGAAGGATCCACCTTGCATGTCTCAAGAAGTGATGGAGGCAATACTTAACATTGCATATAGGTATGCCTCACCTAGTGGCACCTTCATCAAGATTTTTGGTAGAGAAAATCCTCCGCATGTTCTACCAAGGTTTTCCAAGAACAAGTTGGTCATAAAAGAGGTTTCATATCACATCACCACAAGGTTATTAGCAGGGATGCATAGGAGGAAGAAGGCACCATGGCCTGCTCTTCCTTTGTGGACTGCATTTTACAAGATTAAGAGCTTGAAGGATGCAGATGTTGAGGCCAAGCACTTAGAAAAGTTTGAGTTTGAAACCAAGGACTAAAATCTGTATGATCCTCACTGTATCTGCAAGAATCACTATGTGAAGGTGTTTTATCCATGGATCCATGGGACATCTCATTGGGCAAAGGAAGATCCCTAGAGGTATTGTTACCACTCCTCCGAGCTCAGTGAACTAGTTAGTTTGCCTATATAATGGAAAGTTGTTGTGCAGATAGTAGCACCACAAGAAGCAACAATAATAACATCAATAAGAAGCAAAGTGACATAGGACAAAGGCAAGAGGAAGATTGTCATGAACCCAGAGGTTGAGAAAAGATACAAGTTTAAATAGGATCTTCTCATTGAGAAATCAACTTTGGCAATGGAGGCAAAGATGCAACATGCATAAAGAGAGAAGAGCGTAGGAAGAGAGAAAAGAAAAGGTTGGAGGAAGCAAAAAGGAAGTTGAAAAAAACAGAGCAGGAGCTAAGAAGGAGAGAGAGGGAAGATAAGTAGAAAGAGGAACAAGAAGAAGGGAAAGGCGCAATGATAGAGAAAACTAGGCCAATACAGGTTGAAGAGTCAGAACAACCAGAAGATGAAGAAGAGGGTGAGCAGTTGCATGATCGTGAACTTTCTCAACAGATTGAGCAAATTTTTGAAGGGATGAACATGGAGTTGGCACAGGATCCAATGGACCAAGATACCAACCTCATGCCAAGAGTATCCAAGGTCTCCCCACAATCTCCACCACCTCTAGTATTAGAACCAATCCTAAGTGAGAAAGAAGAGGTTTTTCTCCATGATGATGATCTGGTGATGGATGTGTAGAATATATCATTTTGCGAGTTACAATAATAGATTGTACTGGTGTGGAGAAATCATTTTCCAGATGATCATGCATCATCGATATTTATGAAGGAAAGGTTGATAGTTTCATATGTTAGAAAGCATCCAGCTGCCATAGTCAATGCTACTATAGCTTATGCAGGAGCCTTGAGCTCAAATGTCAAGTTCTTATTAACAAAGAATGAACATATGGTAAATAAATTGCAAGCGTCTAGGCAAAAGGAAGAACAATTTGTAGGATCCACTGTGGCAGAGATGAGGAAAGTGATACTTGCTGAAGTATCAACTCTTCAAGCCATCATGCGGAAACTCTATGACGGGTTTGTTACCATGGATAAGGCAATTCTCTATCTATATGTCTTTTAGAAACGGAGCATAAAGATTTTCCAAATTCTCAAGGACTTACATGCTACTATTGCACACATGCAGGAATGGAGAATGAGGTACAAGGGAGCCTCTCTTTACTTTCATAATATGATGAAGCCATAGGCAGAGCTAGACAAAGCATGAATTCGAATGTTGACCCAGAACTATGAAAATCTCTCCCCATTCGTTAGTAGCATACAAGCTTCCTATGCATGGATATTTAAGAGTTTGGATGTCATGGTGAGGACACACAGGATCCCGTCAATTGTTTCCCTCACCCAAGCCACTGAGAAGAACCAAGTTCGGATGGAGGTCAACAGGTACTTGAAGCAGCTGAGGTGAGAGGGCACTAGCGATGAATTGGAGCTGAGCATAAAAGACATGGAGAAGTACAATGGTGGTCCTATCGTACTCAAGATCGTGCTGGGCATGCTTCAAGATGAGTTGGAAATAGGTTCCAGGACCATATACCAAGAAGCTATGGAGGCAAGAGTTTGTTTCTAGAAATATATCACCAAGCAGTTTGGGGACACCATAGCACAGTACCAAGCTTGGTATTAGTTTATGACTAAAGATCATCAAGAGGATGTTGGCGAGTTGGTCTTTCCCCAAGATTTTGAGTCATAGTATTTTGCCTTGTTAGGCTAACTCTAGCCTATTTTATCAGATATGGGTATATTTGGAAAATGTATATTATTTGTAAATATGTTGTAAGTGAAATTCCAAGTGTCATTAGTGGAATGTGAATAGTCTCTATGTAATGTAAGGAGTTATTTATAAAGAAGTTGAAGAGTCATGATCGTAGTCAAATAATCAAAGGGGAATGTCAAGGGTCACCCCACCCTTTGCTATAAATAGAACCTCCTAACTCATAGAACATGCTTTTGGGAGCCAAGATTTTGGCTAGTCTTATGCTTAGAGAAGGCTTGGAGAGAATTTTGATGAGCCTTAGCTTCTCCACAACGTAGAGTGAGTATACTTCTTTGGAGGAGCAGGCATTATTGACTGTAATGTTCCACTATTGGGGATAGTGGTTGTTAATGGTGTATGTATGGATGTAACTTTCATTTATAATAATAAGTCCTGAGCTAACATGCTTTCATGCATATGTTGTTATTATAATTGGACTAGTCTAATTTATTTAGATATGTATGTTGTTTAACTTACACATTTTCTTATGAACTATTTTGTATGAAATTGTATGAATCTTGTTGAATGTGTGTTGTTGGATTAGCCTGTCACTTTGGTTTGTGCACTATTTCACTTCCATCTTGTGATGTCATTCTGCTCGTGTTTTCCTTTCAAGCTGCGTAATATTACATGCTTCTAAGGGGCACACTTACTTTTCCCCTCCGTGTGTTAGAAACCCCATGCATCTCACTGGTGAGCCTAGATAATTACCCATTTATGAGGCTCATCATCACCCCCTACTGAAAGTGTTGTTCATCCTCTGAGCAACTGAGTCCATCTCCTCATCTTTTATGGCCCTGGTGGCCTCCCTAGCATCCCATGCTTTTGATGTGGTCTCCTCTTCCTTTTCATAGAATCCTTCCTTCCTGTCTATCTCTTCCCACTACTCTTACTCTTCTTCTTCTCTTCTACCTTCCAGCATGCCTAGCAGCAGTGGGGGACTCAATTTGAGGCCAATCCAATTGACCTTTAGCCTCTGCATGGAGTGCTTATACATGGGCAATCTCCTTAATGCCTCCTTTATCCTCATTGTGCAATGATATTCCCTGATCTGCAGGCTATGTGGTAAGGTGTTCCATCTCGTCATACATGCATGCACACAGTCATCCCCAAGTAGCCTTTCCATATCCTCAAAGTGTACAATGGATTGTGCCTGATCACTTATATATCTAGGGGCAATCTAAGGATTATTGCTAAGTAGGTTATGTGTGTTCATGAGTGTCATGGGGTCTGATGGCTCAACTCTGATCATTAATGCCTCATTCTACTCCTTTATCATCAACCTTCTTATTTCTGCTGCCCTTAACTCTTCATGGTTCATCCATGAGGCCATGGCCATTAGTTGTAGGTCCCCTAAACTGGCATTGGGGTCCCACACATTCATGTCTGTGAGGGCCATGTTATGTAGGTAGAATTCTACCATCTTTGCCTTATCCTCTGATGTGCTTTGGTCACGCAGGTCCATAAACTGCCTGTAATCTTGGAAAGGCATTATGCCTCTTTGTGCCAAAGTCTTTATCTGGTCCTTGAGATATAGGCAATAGGATTTTGCTGGTGTTCTACATTGGAATGCCTCCATGGATAAGCTGGCCATGCATGCCAGCTGGGTCTCTTTCTCTTGCAGTTGCCTCCTTAGCAATTCATTTTCAGTTTCAAGTTGGCTTCTTGTAATTGCTATTATATGTCTGATAGCACTCAACTCTCTACCCATTTCTCTGAGTTTCCTCTCCATATGGCCAATATCCTCGACCCCTTTGGATTTGGCTATTTGCATCCATCTATGGGTCCTTATCCTTTGTTTCTCTAATTCAAAGAATAATGGAATTACAATTTTTTGGGGAATTATTCTTCCCTCCTCAAGAAGACTATAGTAGGAGCCAAGAGTGGGCTGGGGATCAGGTTCCTGTAGCTTTATTTCTTCCTCCTTTCCCTATGGCTGTCCTTCTACCCTTTTCTCAAGCTCTTGGGTCTCCTATAGTTTTGACAGGGTCTCCTGTAGAACTGTCTGTGCCCCCTGTAGGATAGTTTTTGGGTCCTGTAGTTCTACCTTTTCTTTCCATGTGGGGGATCTAGGAGTCCCCCTTTCATATGTGATAGGTGCCTTGGAAGGGGATTCTTTTCCTTGGGTAGAGGGTGAAGCTTCAATAATAATTGGCACGTTTGAGAAAGTCTGGGGTTTCCCTGTTTTGATTCTTGTGCTCTTCCTAGCCTTGAAATACATTGAGGTCTACCTCTTCCTCTTCTGTTTTGGCTTAATTGGTGTGTTAAGGGTAGTGCGAGTAGTGACTGCTTCTCTTTCTAGAGTCCCAAGGGACACTTCTATCTTTTCTACGTCTTTTTTTGTCTCTGTTTTCTCTGTTTCCTCCTACTCTATTTCTTCAGCTTTCTCCTCCTCTATCTTGGTTTCTTCCTTCTTCTCTTCTTGTTCTTCTAACTCATTAGTTGCTTCACCTTCTCCCCCTTGCTACTCTTCCTCCTCACTGCTATTAGGACTGATATCATAGGTCAGGGTCTTTATGTCATCTTCAGCTGTCATGTTTCGGAAGATTTCCCATGCTATAGGGAGTGTAAATGTATGGAGGGCTTTTTCCACTAAAATTTTGATTAACCCATGGTGAGCTAGCTGCTCTAGATTTCTTGATTTTACTTTAGTACTGGAGTCAATGAGGGACTGCAGGAGGAAGTAGGGGATGTTGAGCTTTTGAGGGGCTGGAGTGTCCATGCCATACCTTAATTCATGAAAGATTCTAAAGTGGTAACCATAGACAATGTTGTACCTCCCCTCACAGGAAATATACTTGATTATTTGGTAGCTAACCTCATCCCAAGGATATGGTATGCTATCCCTTCTTATGCCATTTATATCTTCTACATGGGTTTCAATGTTTTGGAAGAAGTTTTTCTTAGCAGCTTGGCCAATTGGTTTCTCATCCTTACTCCAAGGTAATCCAAGAGGAAGGGTAGTGACCCTACTGATAAATTCAGGGGTTATCTCCATGGAAAGGAATCTAAAGGTGACAATGGCATGTGTTCTGGTGTGAGGGACCAAAGAGTGGGCAAATTCTTGAGCAATTTCCTCATCAAACCCTCGAAATTTCTCAAAAACGTTCATCGAATTTGCTCTTGTGAATATGTCCACTACTTGGGGATGTGCGGGGAGCCTAGAGGAGTTGGTGGGCTCTTTCCTCATAAAAAATCCTGTCATTTTGTTAGTGCTTCTTTGCGAAATGAAATGAGGAGAAGGAGACAACAATTTTTGAAGAAAAACAAAGAAACAAAGAGACAATGTTTTTTTAAGAGATAAGTAGAAATTCTTTGATGTATTTCCTCCACCTAAAGGCTTTATTTCCTCCTCAAAATTCAACCATTGCTTGCATATTTTGATATGTAATGGGGGTATGCATAGAACCTAGCTCCTCAGCTCGAGAATTTTGCTAAAACCCATGTTTTCTCCCTTCAAAACAACTCACTGGCCCTCCTCTAGAAGACTGTTGTCCTTCTTGTAGAATTCCTGTAGGTTCTCCTAAAGAACCTATAAGTGCTCCTGTAGACAATGCCAAGAGAAGGAATATGGGAGAGATCAATGGAAAATGATGGTTATGAGGTTGTAGGGGCACGAGGAGATTGCAGGAGTGGAGTTTCGAGGAGAGAATGAAGGAAAAGGTGGTGAGAGTGCTCGGGGAGGAGTACTTATTGCTTTTTATGGATATTTCTGGTGATGGAGGGTGAGCTGGCCAAGTGTACGTTGGCCATATTCAGACCATTGGTCCCCACCTGCCTTGTCATCATGGCCCTTTCGTCGTAATCATCCCTCATGATTGCATCAAAGTTCACACTTCCTCCACTACTTATCCTTGACAGCTTTCCTGAGTTGGTTGTGCCCACGTGTGGGTGACATCTTCGAATGAGTGGATTCAACTAGATAAAGGTGGCCAAGTTAATTGGCCACCTTTCCCTCATTCAGCCTCAACCATCTCATTGATGTTGCATGCCTTCTAATTATAGAAATGCAAATAGAGGAGCGGGTTAGTTACTTACCTGAGATCCAAATGTATTTGTTGTGAAGGTTGTGGCTCTTTCTCTCTACTGGATGTCTTTGTTTTTTTTTTTCTTATGCATGCTATCTACTTGCTGATGTGTGGCTATTCTTTGTGCAAGTTCCTCTCTGGTTGGATCTGATCTTCAGGTGTCTTCTTCAACCTTAATATTTGCACCTTCTTGTTGTTGATACTGGATTTTAATGGGATCAGCTGCTATAGGAATTCCTACACGAGCTCCTGTTGCTGCTTCTCCCTTTGAAACTTCAGCTTCTTTCTGTTCTTGGAGGTGTGAGGATGATGCCAAATATGTAGATAGAGATGGAGAGGTAATAGGTAGGCTTCAGGTGAGGTGGATGATGCTGTTTACTTTCTTCTTTTTCCAAATTTTTTTTTTTTTTTTTTTTTTTTTTTTTTTTTTTTTTTTTTTGGGTTTTCCTTGGACGGGAAGAAGAATGATGCTTGAGATGTGATTGAGGCTTGGAAATGATGGCAAGGAGGTTTGAAGACTGCAGGAGGATTTGTAGATATTTTATGAAGCTTCCCTGTCCCTCAAGCTGCCTTTTATATCCATTTCTGGCTCTCTGTAATTCCTCCAGGAGCCTCCTGTAGAAAACATAGAGCCTCTTGTAGAAAACACAATTTTTGAAAAAGAAGCACAATGAGGTGAAAAGAATGCCAAGAATGATGGAGAAAGGTATGGGAAGGTAGGATAGGTGCTGGTATTGGTTTCAGGGCTACCTTGGCACCTTCTACTGCTTCCTCTAGTCCTCCTGCAAACCTGCAATTCAACTGGAAATTCATTTTTCTTTCTCCTTTTTTTTTTGAAAACAACTAGGGTGCCTCAAGGAGGTTTTCACCCTAATTTCCTACCCTGGGCACCTCCAAGGGAGGTTTTCACCCAGGGATCTTATTTTTCTCTTTTCTTTTTTGACATCATTGGATTGCCTTAGAAGAGGTTTTCAACCTAATGATGGGACTCAAGCACATCATGGAGGTTTTCACTTGAGTCCTTATTTTTTATTTTTCTTTTTCTTCAGTGAGTGGCTGAAGTGGAGGCCAAGAAATGCTCCACTACCATCACTGTGTTATTCAAATTTTCGATGAACTCTCACTTGGAGAGGGGTTTCTTGTAGACTTTCAATCAATGTCCATTGACGAGCATGGGGATGGCTTCATCATCAATGGTTCTGATCAGAACTGAACCATTGTCATTGCATTTCTCAACAGTGTAGGGTCCCAAACATCTTGTCCTTAGCTTGCCCTTGGAATACTTTTATCTTGAATCATAGAGTAGTGCGCAATCTCCCTCTTGGAATTGCTTTTCCTTGATGTTTTTTTCATGCCATATCTTTCTCCAAAGTTGAACTACCTCTGTATGGAGAAGGGCCTGCATTCTGTGTTCATCCATTGAGCTGAAGTAATCTTTCTCTTTCTGTGCATGGATGAGGTCTAGATCCAGCTGAGCTGCCATTCTCAGGGTATTGAATTCAAATTTTATTGACAACAAAGCCTTCTTTCCATAGCCCATCTCATAGGATGTGAACCCTGTAGTGGTCTTCCATGTTGTATAGTAGGCCCAAGTGGCCTCAACTAATCTGCCCGCCCAGTCTTTTCTATTGCTGCTCACTACCTTTGTCAGGATCCCTTCCAATGCTCTGTTAGTGACCTCCACCTTCCCATTGATGAGCATGGGGATGGCTTCATCATCAGTGGTTCTGATCAGAACTATACCATTGTCATTGTATTTCTCCACAGTGTAGGGTCCTAACCATATTGTCCTTAGCTTGCCCTTGAAATCTTTTTATCTTGAATCATAGAGTAGTGCCCAATCTCCCTCTAGGAATTGCTTCTCCTTGATGTTTTTGTCATGCCATGTCTTTCTCCAAAGCTAAACTACCTCTGTACGGAGAAGGGCCTGCATTCTGTGTTCATCCAATCCATTGAGCTAAAGTAATTTTTCTTTCTATGCATCTCTGAGGTCTAGGTCCAACTAAGCTACCATTCTCAGGGTATTGAATTCAAATTTTATTGACAACAAAGCCTTATTTCCATAGACCAGCTCATAGGATGTGAACCCTATAGTGGTCTTCCATGTTGTATTGTAGGCCCAAGTGGCCTCAACTAATTTGTCCACCCAGTCTTTTCTGTTGCTGCTCACTACCTTTGTCAGGATCCCTTCCAATGCTCCATTAGTGACCCCCACCCATCCATTGGCTTGTGTAGGGTAAGGGCTTGAAGTCCTGTGCTTGATTCTATGATGTGTGAGTAGGTCTTCAATCTGATTGGAAGTAAACTGACTACATTGATCTGTGACCAATTCTCTTGGATACCCAAACTTGTAGAATATGTTCTCTCTAAAAATTCAGCTACTTTTTCCTTTGTCGCTACTTTGATTGCTTTTGTCTTTGCCCAATTTTTCAGGTGATCGATGCACACAATGATGTATTGCTTTTGCTTTGAAGGAGGGCTGATAGGACCCACAAAGTCCATGCCCCACTTCTCAAATGGATCAAAGGTCACTTGAGGTTGCATGGGCATCTCATCCTTTGGAGTAGGTTTCCCCATCCTTTGGCACCGATGATACTGGCTGGTATATCTCCTCACATCCTGATGAAGAGTGGGCCAGTAGTAGCCTGCTTGGAGTATCTTGAAGGCGCTTCTTTTTGCTATAAAATGTCCTCCATAAGGCCCATCATGACAGGTCAGGAGGATGACAAAGACTTCCTCCTCCCTGACAACTCTTCTCGAGATCTGATCTGGGCCAAGTTTGAAGAGATTACCCCCAATCTAGGTGAAAGAGGTGTTTTTCCTCACTATCTTGCTCTTCTCTTTTGAGGACAGATGTGGTGGAAACTGTGCTGAAACCAAGTAGTGTGTTATATTAGCAAACCATGGAGAGAGTACTGAGATAGCAAACAGGTGTTCACCTGGAATTTGGTCATCCACCATTCCTTCTTCATCTGCAGGCAAATTTACTCTAGACAAAAAGTCAACAACAACATTTTCTTTACCAGGCTTATCAATAATGGTCAAATCAAACTACTGCAGTAAAAGAAACCATCTAATAATGTGAGTATTCACATCTAGTTTGTTCATTAAATATCTAATTGTGGCATGATCAACATGCACAAAAGTTTGATAGCCTATGATATAATGCCTGAATTTGTTTAAAGAATGCACGACAACTATGAGTTCCTTCTTGGTCACTGTATAGTTTAACTCTACCTTTGACAAGTTTTTGCTTATAAAGTATATGGCATAAGGTAACTTTTCATCAATTTGTCCCAAGGCTACTCCTATTTCTTTGTTTGAGGCATCTGAATGTGGAAAGGTAGGGCCCAGTTTGCACCTCTTAGAATTGGGGCAGTCACAAGCTTTCTCTTCAAGTTATCTAGGGCTTCTTGACAATTTTCCGACCATATAAACTCGACATCTTTACCTAAAAGGCCAAACAAAGGAGAGACTAGCTTGCTAAAATCTTTAATGAATCTCTGATAATACCTAGCTAAACCTAAGAAACTTCTGACATCTCTCACCTTTTGAGGAGGTGGGACCCTTTGGATGATGGCAATTTTGTTGCGGTCCTCCTGCAGTCCTTGTTGAAAGATTGCATGACATAGCATGATTCCTTCAGTCATCAAAAATTCACATTTTTCTGAACTGAGGGACAGGTTCATCTCAATACATTTGTCTAGAACTTTTCCTAGATTAGATAAGGCTTCCTGAAAGTCAGAGCCATAAGGAGTAAAGTCATCCATGTATATCTCTACTGCATCATGAACTAATTCATAAAATATACTTAGTATCTCTCTTTGGAAAGTAGATGGAGCGTTACACAGACCAAAAGGAAGGACCTGGTATGCAAAGGTACCCCAAGGGCAAGTGAAAGTGGTCTTATCTTGGTCCTCTGACTTGATCTGAATCTGATTGTATCCACTAAACCCGTCTAGGAAAGAGAAAAACTTTTTCCCTGCCAGACCATCTAACACTTGATCTATGAAAGATAAAGGAAAATGGTCCTTTTTAGTGGCTTTGTTCAATTCCCGATAGTTGACATAGATTCTCCACTTACCATTTTTCTTTGGCACAAGCACCAAAGGAGAGACCCATTCACTGTGAGAGATGGGATAGATGAATACTGCATCAAGCAATTTCTGTAGTTCTTTCTTAACAATATTTTTAAGTGTTGGATTCATCCTCCTTTGAGGCTTCTTGACTGGCTTGCAATCCTCCTTGATGTATATATGATGAGTACATACTAAAGGGCACACTCCCTTCATCTCCTTATAACTCTAGGTGAAGGCATCTAGGTGTTTTCTCAGTAGGCTACACAGTTCCTTCTCCTGGGAAGTGGATAGGGATGGATTAATTTTCAAGGTTCTTTCTAGGCCAAACTCTATATTATTAACACACAGAGAGGTGGAGTCGGCCACACAAAGATCAGTTGAGGGGTTGTTCTGGGTTTCTCTTACTATGTCCTCTAATGGTGATACACTGGGATGTGGATTCTGAATTAGATTTTCAATCATAGCATCCTCATCTTGCTGTTTCCGCCCCATGGCGATTCCTAATGCACAAAGTGGTGCAGAATAGACTTCATCCTCATCTTCCTCCTCCAAATAGAGAGGTAAATCATGTTCTAGCAAGGGTTGGGTGAGAGGATATATAATTAACTACTTCGAAATATGCCCATTCTTTATGGTCATGTTCCTATCTCGACAACTAATGTAGGCATCGATGGTAGCCAACCAGGGTCTTCCCAAAATGAGAGGATACCTAGTGAGCTTTGCCTTTGGCTGGAGAACTATGAAATTAGCAAGGTACTCCCAAGAATCAATGGAGACCATCACATCTTCCACAATCCCTTCAGGGGTCACAGTGGAGCAGCCTACAAGTTGTAGTATGGTCATGGTCTTCCTCAAGGAACCCTGGAGGTTGCGTTTGAGCATTGTGTCCTTTTTCATCACATTAGTGGAAGCTCCCAGATCAATCAAGGTGTTTGGGATCATGGTGCCATTGATGTGGACATCAACTACTGGGATTCCAGAGTCTAGATATTTTGGACATATTACCTGCCCTAATATCAGGTTGGGCAGTTGCCCTATGACATTGATGGTTGGGGCATCTCTCTTGCGCATTCCTGGATGCCTAAAGCACTTCTCTTTGATCAACCTATTGTAGATAGGCGCATATTTTATGGCTTGGAGAAGTGGTATCTTCACACATAAATGTTTCAATTCTCCCAAGGGTTTAGTTTCTTCTGGGGTAGCTAGACTGTTGCAGATAGTCTCTCAGGAAAGGGTGGAATTTCTTTAGGTTCACTTTCCTCTTTATCATCCTCAACCTTCCTGGGTAGAGGCTGGCTTTCCGGGAGAACTTTGCTAAATCGCAAGTTAATTCCCTGAATCTCCACATCATAAGTCGAGCATGATAGTTTCCCACTATACACCTGTTGAGCTTGTCTATTGTTCGGGTTCGGATTTCGCTAGGCAGGCATCTAGGGTTGCTTTGGTGGAGCATGAGGTAATGGTTGTGGTTGGGCAGGTGGTGGAGGCAAAAGAGCGGGAGGAGAGTTGTATTGGGGGCTCCACCCTTGATGAGATGCAATCCACTGAGGCTACGGTGGAGCATAGGATTGAGATGAATGGGTGGCTCATTGAGCATGGTATGGAGATGTGAAGGACCAAGGAGGAGGTGTGGACCAGGAAGGATGAGCAGGGGGACCTTAAGAAGGTATGGAAGTGACTTGGTTGGGGTTGTAGTATGCTTGAGATGTCCCTTGCAACCCCTGCTAATATGGTCTAGGTCCATGCGACCTCCTTTGGTTTATGTAATCGAGTTGTTCAGTGACTCCCTCATCCCCTTGACATACAGCTTTAAGTCTAGGTAAGGAAGGAAACTTGTCCGTAGAGTGATTTTCTTCACAAACTGAACAAACTTGTATAGAGTTCAATGGGCATTCATTCCTAGGATGCCTCCTAGTGCATTTAGGGAAAAAAAATGGCCAAAGCCCTCTCTACTTCCTATTGTTTCCTTTTGATATGTAAGGTATCCATTTGCATGGCAAGAGTCTGCAACATCTCACTCTTGAAGTCTTTCAAAATGTTTCCAATTTCTCCTTTAATGGATGAGCTAGAAAAAGAGGTACTGGCTATGTGTCATGAGGAACGAGTTATATTTGCGGACAAATCTAACCTCCCTAGGAGTCTAAGACTCTCTAGTGACAAACAAACCAAACAAGAGCTATCCTTCTCTAAATACACGTTATTCTATGAGAGATCAAGTGTTTTTCGATCTTACCTTAGGTCCAACGCTTGTTGTAGCAGTCCAGCCTTGCTGATCCAGATGAGCTCCTCCTTCAATTTCAGACCTGCATACACTAACAAAGCAAACGATTACATAACATCTGAATATTCATCATAAAACAAAGCATATTCATCACATAGACCAAGGAGTACATGAAATAATTCATTAACAACAAATCATTGAGAAGAATGGACTTATTGTTATTAAGGAAACAAAAAAGGAACCATTACAACCTGAGCCTTGGTGTTGTGCAAGCTCCTCCCAGGGTCCAACAAGAGATTTCCTCTACTTTGACAAGCTCACCCACTCCCAATATGGCAACAAGGAAGGATAGTGATCTCTCCTCACAAGTCAACAATGGAAGTCCTAATTCAGCAGCATTTACCCTTTAGAATG
>APFE030755814.1:0-15412 GCA_000404065.3 Pinus taeda
TCCTTTAAAGAAAAAGGTCGGGGTACGCAGGTTACCCATGGGCCACCTGCGTACCCCGAGGAGCGCATCCCAAAAACCCTATGCCTCCAAAAAATCAAACTAAAACTTAAAACTAAATTCTAAACGGATGAAATTGAAGAGGAGGATGTTGTGGATTACCTGGAGGTGACTGCGTTCGATTCCGACGGTCTGATTTTCCGCAATGTCCACGGGAAGTTTCTTGCCAAAAGCCCTTTTTTCACCCTCAACAGTGAAATGGTAAAAATGACATGGTAAAAAGTCTTTTTATAGGTTTTTTGGATGAATAAATACTAAATTTGTTTATTTTTCACCATGGAAGGACGTTTTTCAATGTATTTTTGCCTATCTTAAACAAGTATGAGTAATGTGTTGTTTTTGTGCAGGACAAAGGGATTTACAGGGAAACTTGTCATTTTTCACGAATCAAACATCAGAGTCATCTTTTAAGCCCTTTTTTGACTCCTAAAAACTGAAAAGATTGCCGAGCATTTCTTTTACACTCGTTAAAACGGAATTAAAAGACGGTCCTCTTACAGCCTCTTTTCTGACCGAAAAAACAAGAAAAGATTGCCGGATTTTTGTCCTTTCAAATTCGATATTGGAAATAAAACGACGTGTCCTTGATCGCTTTTTACTTTCAGGTCAAAGGCACTAACTATGAGAATATCCTTGGCCGCAAGATCAAGCGGTTCTCCTAGGTATTATTTTATACTTTTTCGGGCTTAGGAGACACAACTTTACGAAAAAGTTCAATCTGGAGTCTTCTAAGTTTTTCAGACTCTCTAAATATGAAAAACACCAAGTTTCTCCTATACTGGACTCGTTAAAATTTCACAGTAAAGGACCTGTTCTATTACAAACAGGAACGGACCACTCCTTCTTAGGGTTCGCATCAAAAACTAAGTTGGACTCATCCGAAGGATGAGCTTACAAACAAGCATATGTTATCCTCCTCAAGCTTGTAAAAATAAAGAGGTACTTGCCAGAAATGGTGGGGGAAAAATGAGAAGAATGAGCCTATTTGATATCCTTTTGTCTCAAGAAAAACCTTACTACCACTCTTGAACACGACACTTATTCATTCACCTGGGTTGGGAAATCCTTTATCTCACAGTTGACCAAATCATTGACATCCTTTAACCGGGTTATGGGAGTCGACTTTGAGCCATTTATCACCAAACCATCTGTTTTGTCGTTATGTGTTCAAGAGGTCTGTAAACAAAACATTCAACCGCAAGATACCTATCATTCATTGTGTCATCATCGAGTCAGTCCTTGCAGCAACATTTCTTCAACTTGAACTATGTTCGTGTTGTGGGCTTGCCTACGACGAGTCGCTTTCTATCGACATCAGCACATTATCTAGAAATTTGACTTAGAAATCGTCAGTACCTTGAGGTCTGCATGCAACAAAGGCAGGTTTCTCGCCTTCGACGTCAGTTTTCATCATTGACTTGCGATCTAAGGATTCCATGAAATGTTCGACACCAACTCATTCATTCACATCTCATGGATCGTGCTGGGTACTTTGGGAACCATTGACATTACTGGTGGTCTCCCTCACGCTTGTTAACAGTTTACATCATTGACTGGTAATCAAGTGGTTTCTACCATGTTCGACATCGACTCATTTATTCACATGGCTAGAATCGTACCAATTCGGGAAGTAGAGATGAAGACCTGGATCTAGTTTCCACCATCCAGGCTGTGAGGAGTTTTGTATTCATTATATTGTAGACCAATCATAAACAGATGGCTACGTCCATACTGTGTCTACACGAGTCTATGATTATGATGTATTATAAAATCATTTCCGATCAGAGTAGTAGTCCATAGTTAAAAGTTGATCTAAGTATGGGAATGCCTACCTCAGCGATGATATGATCTTATACATGTATTTTGTGTTGAAAATTGTAGGTTCTAACTGGGCTCTCCACAAGATGATCCTCGAAATGATAAAGTACTTCACCCTTCCTATATGATACAACACCCTTATCTATTATAGGCTTCGTACTTTAGGGGGCAATCTGTTACACTGAAATTTGTCACCATGACTATCTGCAGTTAATATGGCTCCATCAATAGTCATATTGTCCTCCTTGTCAAGCCTCATACCTCTGCTTTTCATGTCAAACTTCAAAAAGAGAGAAAGTCACTTAAAAACATGTTTATCTCTGGGTACGCAGGTTCTCTCTACCTTGCCTGCGTGTACGCATCCCAAACACACTGTACCTGCGTACTTGTACGCTCTGTAAGCCAAAGGATGGGTGCGTACCCTTGTAAAGGTCAAAAGGCGCGAGTTTCATCTTTAAAAAGTTACTTGTGGTCACTTCTAGAGCCTTCTAGAAGAGTGTTTGACGTGTATTGAGCGCCTCCAGATGGTTCATGCATCCCTATGATAGAGGAACTTATCCCATCAAGAGAGGAGCTACCCCATCCAAAAGAGGGAGTATCCCATTGATGTTGGAACTGAATAACTCCTCTAGAACACTATAAATACAGGCATTGGGCCAGAGGAGGAGAGGTTGAAAGCTGAACATTCTAAAGGGTAAATGCTGCTGGAATTAGGACTTCCATTGTTGACTTGTGAGGAGAGATCACTATCCTTCCTTGTTGCCATATTGGGAGTGGGTGAGCTTGTCAAAGTAGAGGAAATCTCTTGTGGACCCTGGGAGGAGCTTGCACAACACCAAGGCTCAGGTTGTAATGGTTCCTTTTTTGTTTCCTTAATACAAATAAGTCCATTCTTCTCAATGATTTGTTGTTAATGAATTATTTCATGTACTCCTTGGTCTATGTGATGAATATGCTTTGTTTTATGAAATATTCAGGTGTTATGTAATCGTTTGACTTGTTAGTGTATGCAGGTCTTAAAGTGAAGGAGGAGCTCATCTGGATCAGCAAGGCTGGACTGCTACAACAAGCGTTGGACCTAAGGTAAGATCGGAAAACACTTGGTTTCTCATAGAATGATGTATATTTAGAGAAGGATTGCTCTTGTTTGTCTTGTTTGTCACTAGAGAGTCTTAGACTCCTAGGGAGGTTAGGTTTGTCCGCAAAAATAACTCTTTCCGCATGACAACTCTCAAACACCCAAAAAAATTAATGATAATATTAAAAAAGTGACATTATTTGGACATTCTCCAAATAGTCATAAATGAGACTATTTGGATAGAAAAGTACAAATAAATGAGAATGTCTCATTTATGACTCTTTGGAGAATGTCTAGAGAATGTCATTTTTATTTTAAGAATTTGATATTGCCCTTAATTTCCAAGGTCACAAACTCAAATTTCTATCCCATACTTTTATTTTGTCTTAAAGGGTTGTTGAACAAAAAAAATGGGGGTCATGGCACCCAGGCATCCCCTCCTAGAGTTGGTGGGGAGAAGGGGAGGGGGTGCTTAGATACACCCCTCTTGGGGAAATGTGTCTCCCACATTGGGAAATGATTCCCTTGGTCCCATGCATAGCATGAGATACATGGGGGGCATGTCCCCATGGCACATCAAAGATAATATGAAACAACAAAAAATCCAAGGTGATCTTTATAGAGACGAAAACATGCATCCCCCAAATTTTTAGAAAATTAAAAAATATACATAAACCATCCAAAATTTTAAACTAACAGTCTATCTTCATTGAAAAGCAAGTTGAAATATAACATACCACATACCAATGTGACATATATGATCTCATCATCTTGATTCCCTCATTAATCTTAGGATAATTCTTAGTGCAAAAAAAAAAATCAACACACAAGTTTTTAACATGAAAGAACAAATGAAGCAACATGATATCAATTAGAGACATTTGAAATCATAAATTAAAAGTATAGGCTCATGGCCTCAATATATTTATGTAATTGCATGTCCATATTCATCGCTCACACAAGTATATTCAGGTTGGCTTCAAGAGAATTTCTCAAATCTTCTATCAAAGGATCATCTATGTCATAGAATGAAGCCTTAGGATCCCCTTTGTTTTCTATCATGAAATTCACATTGATAGAACTATCTCTATCCTTTTCCACATTATCAATGTAAGCATATGTCAAAGATGATTTATCATTTTGATTCGAATCATTGAACATGACAATAGAGTTATGTTTAGTGCACATGATATTCTCACCAGATTCATTTGAATGGTTATCTAATTTCTCTTTGTATTTGTAGCATGCATATGTGAGTTGCTTAGAAGTCGCTTTGCATTAATCTTCCTATTTTTAGATGGAAGGGTATTCTTATTCTCAATATATTTTCCATGCATAGGACGCTGAAATTGCAGCCTATTGGTTTTCCCATATGGGTTTCCAGGTTCAAAATATACAGTCTATGATGAATTTGAGTATATTCAAGTTGGGTTCAAGAGAATTTCTCAAATACTCTACCAAAGTTTAATCTTTCATAGAATGAATCCTTAGGATCCCCTTTGTTTTCTACCATAAAATTCACATTGACAAAACTATCTCTGTCATTGTCCACATCATCACTGTAAACATATGTCAAAGATGATTTATCATTTTTCTTCCAATCATCAAAGAGGATAGTAGAGTCATGTTTAGTGCATATGAGATTCTCACCATATTCATTTGAATGGTTATCTAATTTTCTCTTTGTATTTTAATCATGCATATGTGAGTTGCTAAGAAATTGCTTTGCCTTAATCTTCCTATTGTTAGATGGAAGGAAATTCTTATTATCAATATATTTTCCATGCATAGGACATTGAAATTGAAACTTGTGCAAGGACATAAGAGATCTCTAAATACATTCCAATAGGAAATCAATCTTTTGAGCCATGCAAATTTTCAACTTCAATGTCTTCAAAATTGTATAGTCCCTTGCTATCGAGGTGGTGAATGGAGAATGTAAATATACACTTAAAAACAACTAAAAAAATGCTTCTAACAACTAAGTGATATGAACTCATTAAAGTGGCAGCACATGAGATATCCACCAGCCCTAAAAGGGCATGCCATTGCTTGTATCAAAACCTATGCCATCTTTGTCTTCCCCCTGCACTGCTACAAGGGAGCTCTAGTTGCCAATTCACATTGTTACTTTGCAAGCAACTTCAAAGGCATAATATTGTGAATGGCATTGTACTACTCTGAATAGTTCTGCTAGATGTATTAGTGCACTACATTTGGAAACTTGTGTTGACCACTAAAGGATAAATATTGTTAGCCTTTTTCTTTCCTTGGTATCAAAGGGCAACTCGTAGACATCCCCAATCAAAATAATTAAAATTGTGCTTAGATTTTAATATTCTAGGCCAGCCCAACTTTTGTATATATAGACAATTCGAGTCCCCTTGCATGGATCACTAATTTATGGTTTGTATTGTCCTTAGAGGTTAATGGACAAGACAATATTAGCTTCTCGTCTGCCTCCTTCTCTATGTATGTTCTTTTGCTACATCGATAAGGATCTATGGTATCATCATCAATAATATTTCATTATTCATTGACACTTGCTAGAATAAGTTCCTAAAACTTTATAGTTTAGATGGGGGATATAATTTTAAATAGAATTATGGAATCAAGATATTTCGTAACGATAAGCCTTGTATTGTTGAAGGGATTTGAGAGTCCTTGGGTCTAGTCCCTTAACAAATAAAATTGAACTTACTCCAATTCCCACATTCAAGCCTTTTTCACTATATAATGAAGCAACACTTTTCTCCCCTTGCTATAATTTCATCATTCCTCCAAGTATGTTATTATTTGCATCATAGTATAAGGAACAATATGACTAAGCAAAACTATTTTCCCCTTGTTGTAATTTTATCATCCTTCTAGAGATTCATAAATTTGATGTTGCAAGCTATCTAGTGGGGTATTCAGATTTCATGTTCTAGAAAATGAAAAGCTAATCCTAGAGAGAAGGGAAACCAATTACTTAGTACAAGAAAATATAGTCCCAATCCAACAAATTAAAGCAGCCTGAACCTATCCTCATTTGGTAAGTACATCTTACATATAACCATATTGTAATGGTCTTAGTTTTCCTTAACTATTGATATTTCTTGGGGAATTCGCATGCATGTTGTCATTGAAACAATATACAATAGTAGTGTCTCTGAGAAAATACCCTACTGAAAGCATATGTATGTACACAATTGTAGTAACTATGAGAGAATCATAGAGTATCCAAATTAATATTGGTTGATTGAGCTTATGATCAAATTATCCCATATTACAAATTCCTCATCACACATCACAACATTAGCATTAAGACATGGTGTTGAGCATGACAAACCATTCCTAGAAGCCAGGACAGGAGGGATAAGACTTGCATATCCCTGTACAAGTCCCCTTGTGTGGATCACTCATTTGTGGTTTTTATTGGCCTTCTTAGAGGTTAATGGGCAAGACAATCTTAGCTTCTCGTTTGTTTAATTCTCTATGTATGTTCCTCTGCTACATCGATAAGGATCTTTGGTATCATTATCAGTAATATTTCATTATTCATCAACACTTGTTAGAAAAGAATTTGCAAATTCAGATATAGATCAAAGACAAGATAATTTATATTTAGTCTTAATTGACTATGAGGTCATTTTCTACAAACCACAACTCTTGGTACATTGAAAACCCTGTTCACAGTATAAGAAATTTTGTCAATTCTAGATTGTTCAATGCAAGGAGAGGAATGTATTAACTTTATAGTGGAATCTAAGCAATGAGTACAATACCAGAGGTCCGTCAGATGGTGCTTGTGGAATGTATGTCCAATCTCCCTTCGGGTCAAAGCACCAACCATGATAATTGCATTGCAAATCTCTGTCTTCAACTATCCTTCCTTCACACAGAGGAGCCCTTCTATGAGGACAACTGTCATCAAAAGCTTGCCAAGCCTAGCTGCGTTTGTCCCACCAAACAACGATGTCAAGGCCCATAACAATGAATGCATGAGGCATCCTCTTGTCCATCTTCTGACTTCTACTTTGGCATCATGTCAAACAACATAGCTGAAGCCTATGCTCTCTTGCAAGGACTCACTCTGGCCAAGAGTTCTCAAATCCAAACTCTCATTGTGTTAAGAGACTCTGGCCTAATTATTTAGCATATGTTATTCAACTCTAATTCTACAGACCCTCGTTTGTCTTCCATTTTGGAAAGAATCAAGCAAAGTATAGTTTAATTTGAAAAGGTGAATTCGTATCATATCCTTCACGACCATAACGTCATGGTGGACTCAAAATCCAATAGAACATCAAGGAGAAAGGGGTATATTATATGTTAACCATTGAGGTTATGATCAAACTATCCCATATTACAAATTCCTCATCACACGTCACAACATCAACATTAAGACATGGTGCTGAGCATGACAAACCATTCCCATGAAGCCAGGGCAGGAGGGATAAGACTTGCATATCCCTGTACATGCTTAAATTAACCCACATTTTATCTAATAACTGCTTGGCCTTACGAATCTGTTTTTAAGGTAGGATTATGGTGTCATATCTTAATGTGGAATTCATTGCTCCTTTTCAGTTTCAGGGAAGGGATGCAACACTTGCTTTTGGTGAGCTCTGGCACTCTAGCTCCAGTTCATCCCATACAGTGCAGACCATGGTCGTGTCTTTGGCAAGGTTCGTAGTTAGTTCCATCTCAAAGTTTCTATTCTTTCCAGCTCTCTGTATTCAATTGAGCTTATATTTCTCGGTTTAAAACTTGATGGTGGGTCTTGCTTGGGCAAAGAATCAGGCACTGCCAAATTCAGCCTCGAACAATCAAAATTAGCTCTCAGGTTGGAATTCTCTCCCTCATTGGTTTGCATTGTTAGTTTGACAACGAATTATGTAATTTTGGGTAAAATGTAACTAGTTAGTTCTATACTGAAATAGCAGTTATGTGATGGAGGAGGTTGGTATAAAACTAGTGAATACCCGAGAAATGTAATCATGGAGAATCATTGTTGAATTAATAGAGATTCTAATCCCTTGCCCCATGGATGTTTCCTTGACACCCTGTCAAGGTTTTACCACGTGAATCCTGTGTATCTATTTGTGTGTTTGGTTTCAGTTTCCAATTAGTTATGTGTTTTTCTTGGTCAATTTTATAACTAAATTTATGTTCATTTCCCCTATTCATACTACAAGTGGTATCAAAGCGTGACCGTGAATCTGCCTGTGTTGAAAAATAATTTTAGAATAGAGTAATTGGATCACTGGATCACTGCGTGGCTAAGTGTGTGGTTGAGTGCAGAGAAAGTTGTGTATTAGAGCAAACTGCCTGCATGAAGGAGAGGTTCGCTGCAAAACCTACATGAGAAGAGGTTCACTGCCTTCGTGGAGAAGCCCATCTGCCTGCGTGAAGAAAAGGAGGATGAACGTGCGGAGACCCTTGCTAGAAAACCAGAGGTCATTGTTGCTGTGTGGTGTGTGACCAGTCTGCGTGTAAGAACACTGTCAGTCGAGAAGTTGTTGCCCACGTGGTCTAGATGAAGACCAGAGCACGTTTGCCAAAACCCTATGTGTGAACTCCATTGTTGTCCCTCTGTGTGAACTCCATTGTTGTTTGTGTGCTGGAGCAGAAAGGATGCTGCTGCGTGGCATGACCTATGTGTAACCGTTCAAGGGCTGCATTGACTGCAGCATGAGGAGCCATGGACCTGTTGTCTGCATGAAGTGCTGCCACTTTGGTCCAGAATCTGCGTGAGAAGGAAGGTCGTTGCTCTGTGCAGTGTGCTCCGAATACTATCCATCTAAGCAGAGCGTGAAGAAGAAGTTGCTACCAAATCTACGAAAAAGTTGCTGCAAAATTTGTGCATGAAGAACGTGTGTGGAAAATTCGAGTATTTGTGAAAGAAATTTTTTGTTTGGGCAAAAATCAGTGGATTTTTTTGTTTTCAGCATAATTCTTTTTTTAAGAAAAACAACAACAGATTGAAAAAAAAAATCAGTTTGAATTTATTCAATTTGGAGAAAAAAATCAAGAAAATCAAAAGTTTTTTTTTTTAAATTGAAGGAAAGCAAACAAAGGGTTTGAAAATAAAATCTCTTGAATATTTTTTTTTTAAAGAGGGGAAATTTGTTTCTAGAAATTAGTTTTTTTGTTGAAGAAAGAAAAACAAAGTTTTTCATTAATGTGAAGAATAAAAAAACTGTTGAAGGGTTGTTTTAAAGAGGGGAATTAAAGTTTTTTGAAAAAGAAAGAAACAAAACCCTAGTTAATTGAAAGATTGCAACCCTAGAAAAATGGCCAAGATGTCGAATGCAAAATTCGAGGTGGAGAAATTCACCGGAAAGAGCAATTTTGCTCTTTGGAAACTGAAGGTTAGGGATCTGCTTGTGCAACAAGGGTTGCATAAGGCATTGGATGCGGCAACTAAGAAACCTGCAACCACGACTACTTCAGACTGGGAGGATTTGGATGCCCGAGCTCTCAGTACCATCTGGTTATGCGTGGCAGATGAAGTTCTCTTCAATATTGTTGAAGAGACTACAGCTTCAGGATTGTGGGGAAAACTGGAAAAACTCTATATGACAGTCATTAACCAACAAAATTTATCTGAAAAGACAATTATATAGTCTTCGAATGAAAGAAGGTTCAAACGTTGTAGAACATTTGAATTTTTTTAATACACTTATATGTCAATTAACAGATATGGAAGTTAAAATACAAGAAGAAGATAAAGCCATAACCTTGCTATGTTTTGTGCCCGAATCATGGGATCACTTCATAACTTCAATCAGCTTGAGCACCGCTGATTCTTTGAAGTTTGAATCAGTCGTGGGAGCTCTCCTCTCTGAAGAAGTATGAAGGAAATCCAGTACTGAAATAGTTGCATCAGAAGCCATGGTAGCTAGAGGATGCTCAGAGGAAAGAGGAGAAAAACCAAAGGGATCTTCCATATCGAAATCAAAGGGAAAGAAGTGTAAGGCAAAATGTTGGCAATGCAACAAAATTGGACACTTGAAGAAAGATTGTTGGAAACGAAAGGAATCTGATAACCCAAAAAAGGAAGCGAATCAGGTCGATTCAAGTATGATAGACGAAGTTTTATCTACTGAAGAATTATGTATGATTGATGAAACTTCAGCTGAATGTAATGTCTCTCACGGTTTAGATAGTTGGCTATTAGACTCTGGTGCTTCTCATCACATGTGCCCACACAGGAATTGGTTTACTTCGTATGAAAATGTAAAAGGTAGTTCTATGTTTATGGGTAGTAATGTGTCATGTGAGACTATTGGGATGGGAAATATCAAGATTAAGATGTATGATAACACAGTTAGAACATTAACTAGTGTTAGACATGTACTTGATTTGAGAGAAAAATTTGATTTCTTTGGGAGTGTTTGATTCAGATGGTTATAAGTTCACAGGTGAGGATGGTGTCTTGAAAGTCTCTAGAGGAGCCCTAGTGGTTATGAAAGCAGAGAAGGTCGGACATCTTTATAGGTTAAAAGGAAGTACTCAGGTCAGCGAAGCAGTGATTGCGTCAAAAAAGGAAGAAGCAGGTACTCGTCTATGGCATCAACGATTAGGTCATATGAGAGAGAAAGGTCTTCAGATACTGATGAAACGTAAATCTCTTCCCGATCTGCAATCCTTGAAGTTATATTTCTGTAAACGTTGTGTGTATGGAAAATAGTGTAAATAAAGATTTAAAGTTGGAAATCATAATAGTAAAGATGTTTTAGACTATATTCATTATGATCTGTGGGGACCATCCCCTGTTGCGTCATATGGAGGTGCTCTATATTTTTTAACGTTTATTGATGATTTCTCCCGTAAAGTTTGGGTCTTTACGCTAAAAAAAAAGTTGATGTATTCAATGTCTTTAAACAATTTAAAGCAATGGTAGAGCAAAGAACAGGCAAATCTATTAAATGTTTAAGAACTCACAATGGTGGTGAGTTCACTTCAGTGGAATTTGAACAAATACTATAAGGATGAGGGAATTATTAGACACAAAACTGTTGTTTATACTCCTTAGCAAAATGGTGTTGTTGAGCATATGAATGAGGCTCTTATGGAAAGAGCGAGAAGTATGATCAGCAATGCTAACTTGCAAAAGGAGTTGTGGGTAGAAGCAGTATCTACTGCTTGTTATTTAGTTAACATAACACCTTCAGTAGCAATTGATTTTGAAACTCCTGAAGAAGTTTGGACAGGTCAGTCTTGTGACTATTCACATTTGAGGATATTTGGCTATGATGCTTATTCTCTTATTCCGAAAAATCAGCGTTCAAAATTAAATCCAAAGTCAAAATGTTATGTCTTTGTTGGGTATGACTATGCAATGAAAGGATATAGGTTGTGGGACCCTATATTGCGGAAAATAGTCATTAGTAGAGATGTAACATTTGATGAATCCTCTCTTTTAAAATCAAATGTTGAAAGAATTGAATAGGAACAGGTATTTCCAATCAACAAATTCAGTTGGAGGCTAGACCTTTTGGTGACAGTCGAAAGGAAGGAGAGACTCCTGAAGAAAAAAGTGTTGAAGACACAAAGGAAGCCGTTGAAGCTTCTAAACCAATTCAAGTTTCTAAACTAGTTTAGCAACGAGTCGCTTTAAGAAGGTCTACAAGGGAAAGGAAAACTCCCAAAAGGTATGAAGATTCTGCTTCATCTTTTGCTTTGATTACTGAAGATGGGGAACCTTCTTGTTATCAGGAAGCAGTAGATGATACAGATAGCAAAAAATGGAAAATGGCTATGGAAGAAGAAATGGATTCCTTAGCCAAGAACTATACGTGGGATCTTGTAGAGCTTCCTGAAGGGAGAAGTGTTGTTGGATGCAAATGGGTCTTCAAACTGAAACAAAAAGTTGATGGAAGTATCGAAAGGTATAAGGCGAGACTCGTAGCAAAAGGGTATTCTCAGGTTGAAGGTATAGACTTTCATGAGATTTTTTCTCGAGATGTAAAACTTGTTTCTATTCGTACTGTGTTGGCACTAACTACGTTACTTAATCTTGAGTTAGAACAGTTAGATGTTAAAATAGCTTTTATACATGGTGATTTGAATGAAGAGATATATATGGGACAACGAGAAGGTTTTGTACAAGGTTGCAACAGAAGATTAGTTTGCAAGCTGAGGAAATCATTGTATGGTTTGAGGTAGTCTCCCTGACAATTGTACAAGAAGTTTGATTCTTTCATGGTGAGCGAGAACTTTATAAGAAGTGAGTATGATCATTATGTATACTTCAAAAGTTTCAATGACATATTCATTATCTTAGCTTTGTACGTTGATGATATGCTTATTGCAAGCAAAAGCATGGAAGAGATCAACACATTAAAGGCTCAACTCTCTAGGAAGTTTGATATGAAGGATCTTGGAGCAGCAAAACATATCTTGGGCATGGAGATACACAGAGGCAGGAAAAATGGTAAGCTTTGGTTATCACAGCAGAAGTATGTGGAGAAAGTACTTGAAAAGTTCTCTATGAACAATGTGAAACCTGTTAATGTTCCACTAGCTTTCCATTTTAATCTTTCTTCAGTTTTGAGTCTTAGGGCTCATGAAGAAAAGCAGTATATGTCTCATGTACCATATGCAAATGTTGTAAGCAACTTAATGTATGTGATGGTATCTACAAGACTTGACATTTCACATGCAGTTGGAGTTGTGAGCAGGTTCATGGCAAATCTAGGTAAAGAACATTAGCAAGCAGTGAAATGGGTGCTTCGATATCTAAGAGTCACAAGTGACCATTGCATCGTCTTTAATGGTAGTGAAGGATCAGTGTGCGGATATGTAGATGCTGACTATGCAGGTGATTTGGACAAAAGAAGATCTATCTACTAGAGGTTATGTCTTTACTCTTGCAGGTGGAGCAATTAGTTGGATGTCAAAGCTTCAAAAAACAGTTGCGTTTTCCACTACCGAAGCCGAATATATAGCTGCTTCAGATGCCAATAAAGAAGCAATCTGGTTAAAGGGTTTGCTCAATGAGATTGAAAGGATGCACGAGAAAGTGAATGTACTTTGTGACAGTCAAAGTGCTATTCACTTGGGTACAAATCCTGCTTATCACAGCAGAACCAAGCACATTGATGTAAGGTATCATTTTCCGAGACATGTGATCGATGGCAGAAAAGTAGCTCTTCAAAAGGTCAATACGTGAGAGAATTGTGCAAACATATTCACAAAGCCCGTTACAATAGAGAAGTTGCGATCGTGTTTAGCTTCTCTTGGCTTGTAGAAAAGATGATGAATGGGCATGGGCAAGGAATTAGGAAAATTGTTGTCAAGGTGGAGTTTGTTAGTTTAACAATGAATTATGTAATTTTGGGTAAAATGTAACTAGTTAGTTCTATACCGAAATAGGAGTTATGTAACGGAGGAGGCTAGTATAAAACTAGTGAATGCCCTAGAAATGTAATCATAGAGAATCATTGTTGAATTAATAGAGATTCCAATCCCTTGCCTCGTGGATGTTTCCTTGACACCGTGTAGAGGTTTTACCATGTAAATCCTCTGTATCTATTTGTATGTTTTGTTTCAGTTTCCAATTAGTTATGTGTTTTTCTTGGTCAATTTTATAACTGAATGTATGTTCATTTCCCTATTCATTCTACATACAATTGAAAGCTCCATGGTAGCACCAATATTGATAAGTTTATAATCGAGTATGGTCATCCAAGTTATAGTATAATATCTTTGGCAGGCACATGAGGGAGCACTACTTGGTAAGGAGATTCATACACTACTACCCTAATAAGAAAGCCAACCATTATCCATCTATCTATCTATTTATCCATATAGAAGAATAAAGCTAAACATTCTACATTTTCAATCTTCTTTGATTTGCCATCACCAGAATCAACCCAAGCAATCTTTGTTGAGATTGCCATTTTGGATTGGGAAAATTGTTGTTCTTAATACAGAAATAGAATCGGCCCTTTAAATACCACTACTGTGTCCACATTGTGTAATCCAGATTGTGTAATTGTAACATCTGATATCAGAAATTCCATCAATCCAAAATGATTCCTGCCGGATTTCAAACCAAACATGCCAATTTACCCTCCTGTTGTTTTGGGTGGCCAAAAGAGAACCAATTCACCATCCATTGAGGCTATATATATCATTTGACCTAAATCTGGAGAAAATAAATTATGAACAATATAGCATAAAAAAATAAATTCTACACAATATAGCATTAATACTCAGCAGCAAAAGTCACAGGTACACTTCCAGAAGTAAAACCACAAATAGGGTACAAAAATTAAAACACTCTTGGCACTATCACAAAATGTAAAACGTCGCCAAATCACAGTCACAGGTACACTTCCAGAAGTAAAACCACAAATAGGGTACAAAAATTAAAACACTCTTGGCACTATCACAAAATGTAAAACGTTGCCAAATCACAGTTGGAGCATCAGATAAAAATCAGTCATTGCAATGCATGCAAAACATAAATATCATATTTCATACATGCCTTTTACATAATAGTTAGACATAGAAACTTGAAAGGTCTTTATTGCATGAGAGAAGTGATGTGCATTTACAGCCCAGTATAAGGGAGAAGTGTATACACAATTGGCACATTTGTCTTAAGTCGGTCCCATATAATATTTAAAATAAATAAAAATTAAAAATAACAGCCAGTATAAAATATAAATGTGTGTAAAAGAAATAAAACATAAAAAAAGGAAAAAATACGGAACATTAATATATATACATACTCATGGATCTTTCTAATACCGAATGGTATGTATCTCAGTCTCAATGCTTAATAGAACTGTAAAAATCATCAAAGGTTTAAAACATTGTTTTAAAAAACGGCCAAGTCAACATTGACTCGGCCGGGTTGATCCGGGTCGTTGGCCTCCCTATTGAAATGGTCATAAAATCGGTTTGGAAGGCCGAGTCATTGCTAACTCGGCCGAAACGGACCGTTTCCGCTATGAAATGGCCGAGTCAATGTGGAACGGTACCCGGACGCAAACGCAACCATTTAACTGATTTTTTATGGATTTTAAATTTGTTTGTTGGTTATTTTGGAGTTCAAATAGTTATATGATTTTGCTAATTGTAGTTTGGGGTCCATATCCCCCTCCCAAACCCTATTTAACACACCCAAGTGCTCTCATTCTCTCACAGCAATCTTATGCATTTGAGTGAGAGTCTTCTTTGAGAGTTAGTGAGCAGTTCTTGAGCTTGTTTTGGAGCAGCAGTGAGGAGTCTTGGAGGAGCATTGTAGCTGGAGTGAGAAGCTTCTTGGGCAGCCATTTGGAGCAGCATTGAGGAGCTGATTCTTGGAGCAAGCTTGAGGAGGCAGTTTGTGCCTGGAGGTATTTTTTTTCACCACTATAAATCTATTTTTGCTTAGTAAATTTTAGGTGCATATCTAGAAAGCTTAGAGAGTGTTTTTTGTCAAATAAATGAACATTGAATCAATTTTTTTTTTTTTTT
>APFE030755818.1:0-52828 GCA_000404065.3 Pinus taeda
TTTTATATATATATAAACCACAAAAAGAAAACTAAATATTATTTAAAATTTTCCAAATAGATGCCATAAAGATTATATAACGGATTTTCAAGTAAATAAATATTTCTATTAAGAATGTATTTCGAATTAATCACATCATTAGATTTGAGTCAATGTTTCGAACCATCCACTATGATTCATCCTAGGGACAAAGATGAAAAATTAGGTCTATCATTAAACATAAATAACATAGATACATCGTGTTTTGAAATTGTTTTATAATTTCATTAGAGTTTTGTATTATTAAATAAGATGATCCATTATAAATTATTTGTATTAGAATACGATGAATTATTATGATAATAATTTTTAAAAACAAAGGGTATTATTTTTAGATAAAGTATAATAATATTTAGTATTGATAAAATAGGATATAATAATAATTAATTATAAATTGTTTGGATTTATAAATATAGTTTAATGATGATTACGTTTAATCAATTGTTTTTAAATGATTTTTATTAGAATATGGTGAATTATAAAATGATAATACTTTTAAAATTAAGATTAGATGAAGATGAAGAATGAAGATGAAGATCAATGGAACAAGATGAATTAGAGAGCAATATAGAGAATTATCAAAAAAATCATTCATTTATATTAATTATTCATTAAATAATAAATTAATTTATTAAATAATAAATAAATTCATTATTAATAATAAATTAATAAATAATAATGTAAGAATATTGGTGTGGCTCTAAATGAGTAGAAATTTACATAAGCATAACTTTATTCTTAGAGTTTATAACAACACGAAACTTATATCACTAGAATGTTCTTTACTAGCCAAAAAAAAATGATGGTATCAGAAATATGATTTGATATGACAGATGAAAGAAGAAATTTGATAAGCACGTCTTCTTAATAATCCTTCTAAGATTGTATCTAATTATGTCTCTCAACCCTAATAAGCCATTAAGGGTGGGGTGTCTTACACTTCTTTCATTTTTTTCTTAACCCAAAAATTATGGTATTTAAAATTATCTTATAAAATATTTCCAAAATATATTTTTCTACTTCCTTTTAAATATTTTATATCGATTTATGTTTTATCATATTTTATTAATATTTATGATTATATTTTATTTATTATAAATAATATTGTGTAATTTTGAAATCTTAATGTTAATTAAATTTATAGGGAGAGTGATCATTATCTTCTCCATCCAAATTGAGCTTACTTGAGTTATTTGTTGAAAATGAGCTTCTATCAAGTATGTTACAAATTAGAAAATGGAATACTCTCTTATACACTCAAGAAAAATCTTAATTTATTTTTCATTGTTTGATCATATTTAATTCAATATTATGAAATGTAAGAAAACTTTTCAAATCACATGGTTAGGACAAGATGAAGACCAAGATCTTGGATTAAATTTGACTAAATAAATAATATTTTAATATAAAGAAATAATTGTTAATATTTAAAGAAGGAAAATAATTAATTAAGAGGAAAATGTTAATGAAATTAATATCTACAAATAATATCAAGTTCAAACCTAAATAATCAAAACAATAAAACAATTGATAAAATCAATATAACAAAATAAAAATAATATTTAGGTTAGAATTAAATAATCAAAACAATTAATTCTAAAAACTTAAAAAAAAAAAAAGTAAAATAATAAATGGCCAAACTTTAAATAATAGAACAATTAATTCTATCCTAAAACAATAAATGATAAAACTTAATTAATAATAGTAATAATTAATTAATAATAATTAACTTATTATTACTATTATTTTTATTAATAAAATAATTCTATGTAAATTGAACCAACAAGTCCCTGGTTCATCTTCTTGTCTGTCGGTTCTGTTATCTTTATGTGATTTTATATCAAAAGACCTTTGGTTTTAACTCCATTATGGATTTTTCATTATGAATCACAAAAGCTAAAATACAAGAATGTTAATATTATTAATATTTTTAATATTATAAATATTATAATAATAATTAAATTACTAAATTTAATAAATAATTATAAATAATAATATAAAATTAAAAAATTAATATAATTAAATTATATTATTATTATTATTATATTATTTAACTTAAAACTTATTATTTTAAAATAAATTATATAATTGAAAATGCTAACAGTTAATAAAATAGATATAATGTCTTAATTATGATTATTGTATTCCCAAGGATTATTATCATTATGATTATTATTATTGTATATTGATTATATTAATCTTGATCATTGTACTCGGTCGAAAAATTAACTAAAACATATATATATATATAAGAATGAAGAAAAAAAGCTGGAACTGTTCATAAAATATTTATAGTGAATATGACATTGATATATTTTAATGTGGAGAGAGCAGTCATCCCATGGATGATATCTCTATAAATGCATTTCTTTTCATTAATCTGCATCCATCCATACCTCCCTTGATTCCGTGCAATCATATTCTTTTATAATGGAGTTCTTAGAAATGTTTATTGCCTGTTCCAGCGCAACCCTTATGTTGTTTTTATCTTTTCCTTTGGCTACTACCGTTCACTATAAAGTCCCTGCCATATTCATTTTTGGTGATTTTCTAGCAGACGCTGGTACCAACAATTTCATTGCCAACACAACCTCCAAAGAAAATTTTCGGCTTACGGAGAGACCTTCCATCACCCAACTGGGCGTTTCACCAATGGCCGACTGCATTTGATTTTATCGATAAAATTTTTCGACTAATTATCTCACTTAGCCATACTTATATCGCTGATTCTTTCATTAGATGATTAATACACATATTATATTTTTTATAACCACAACTACTAAGTTAAGGTTGTCCTTCCCACCTCCATATCTAAAGGCAAGATTGTTGAAATATTAATTTCAACCTGCCTTGCAGCAGCATTTAAACAGCGACCTTAAAACCATTGTTTCATATTGCACCGCTTTTTGCCAAAAGTAAACCATTGTCTCATATTGCACCGCTTTTTGCCAAAAGTTGTTTTTCCCTGGAATGACACAATCGGGCTCCAGCACGCATCCACTGTACAAACAAAAAATTGCCCATCTCTCTGACAGTAAAGTTAGTTTGGGTTGTGTGGCTGAAGGATGAGAAAAGCATTCGATCTTGTCAACGCACATGGATTTCTTCAACCTGCCAGAACGTTACCTATTTATTTTACTCCGGCTTTCATTTAATGCATTTAATGATTTGTCATAGTCTTAGGTAAAGTTTTTAATGTTTTAGGGCGTGTAATGTTTTTTTGTTAACCCATATGTTGTGTATGCTTTGACTTGTACTTTTGGTTATTGCACAGGCCATGAAAAGAAACTTGTGTTCACAGCAGCGAGAAAAACGAGAGAATTTTTGAAGCAGAAAATGAAAACCCACGAGAGCAAACCCATGAGAGCACATTAGTGCGGAACTAGAGCAGGGTTGCGAAAAGAGAGTGAGGATTAATTTTTAAATGAAGACATTTTGAAATACGCAACAGGTTATTAATTTTGTAATGGCTTGCGTGATGGAGATTTTGAAATATGCAGGGAATGCATAATGAATTTTTTTTGGGTATTAAAACAATATATGAAAAATTGTTTTTACAACAGTAAATCAATGTAAGAAATTTTTACAGCATATGTAAGATTTTTTTTTAGTTCTAAATGTAAAATCCTTTTTTTCAGCAGTAAATGTAAATGAGATTTTTACACACAGCAATGTAAAATATCAAGAGGAGGCAGAGTAATTTTGTTTTTGGTAAAATTTCTTGGTGAATCCCTTTGAGAAAGAGGAAGAAAATTGTGTAAGGGAGTTTATAAATTAATACAAATTTATTTTGGCTCACAAACTCTCTTTTGCTCAGAAATTTTTATTTAGCTTCCCTGTGCAAAAGATATTGAGGAGAAAAACAGAGCATTGCTCTGTATTAAGTTAATTTGTGTTTGAAATCACCAGAAATTTCCAACAGTGGTATCAGACCAGATCGAGGCTCTTTGAAGGTGTCAAAGAAGCTGAAGGAACTGAAGTAGCTTCTCGAGGAGGGTGGAGACACACTAAAAAAAATTGAAGGTGTCAAAGAAGCTGAAGGAAGGTTCCTTTTGCTGAAGCAACTTCTCGAGGAGGGTGGAGACAGTAAAAAAAAGGGATTCAAGTATTTCTCAAAGTTTTTTTGTGTAGCTGTTGAAAACAATGAGTATTTTAAATACACAGTCCAATATTTGAAGCATTGCTAAGAATGCAAGGAATGGCTAGCACAAGCACTAGCATAGGTATTTTTAATCCTCAACTCTCATAGTTTAATGGGAAAAACTATGACTATTGGGCAATAACCATGAGAGCCCTGTTTGCCTCACAAAATTTATGGGAACTTGTTGATGATGGATTTAAAGAACCAGCAGATGAAAATGAGTTTAATAGATTAACTCAAGCAGAGAAAGACCTATTGAAGAGCAATAGGAAAAAGGATTCAAAAGCCCTTGTATTTTTATATCAGTGAGTGCATGAGAGTGTGTTTCCAAGGATAGCAACAGCCAAGACATCCAAAGAAGCATGGCAAACTCTTAAGACAACCTATCAAGGCATGGACAAAGTGAAGACAACAAAACTACAATTGTTGAGGAAAGGTTTTGAGAATCTGAACATGAAAGAGTCAGACAATATTGACTCATTCTTCACATATGTGATTGGATTGGTCACACAGATGAGGACTCATGGAGAAGTTCTTGAAGAAAGGAGGATTGTGGAGAAACTATTGAGGGTCCTACCCTCAAAGTTTGATGTGATTGTCACCACCATAGAAGAGACAATGGATCTCTCAAACTTTTCAGTTGATGAACTCCATGCATCATTGATAACACATGAGCACAGGTTGAGTAGAAATGAAAAATCATCTCTAGAGAAAGCATTCAAGGCCCAGATGTCCTTTGGAAGAGGAAGAGGTCAAGGCAGAGGAAACAAGAGAGGAAGAGGCAGAAGCCAAAACAGAGGTGGAGGAAACAGTCCAGCAAACACTTAAGGAAGATGCAACAATTCAAATCAGAACCAAGGCCAAGGCAATAACCAACAAAGAAGACAACATCATGCTCAAGGACAAAGGTATGAAAAATCCATTGTTCAATGTTATTACTGTAAAAAATATGGGCATTGTGCCAATGAATGTAGGAAGAAGCAGAATGATATGAGTAATAGACCAAATGCCAATGTCACTAGAGAAAACATCAGTCAACATAATGTGTTGTTAGCTTGTAACATGGCTGAAACAAATAGTGAAGACATATGGTTTTTAGACTGAGGTTGCAGCAACCATATGACATGAAACATAGCCCTGTTTTCTGCTTTAGATCAAAACGTGAAATCATAAGTTACACTTGGGACTGATAGCAAAATTTCTGTTATGGGAAAAGGAGAAGTAAAAATATTTACAAAGAAGGGTGAAAAGAAAACCATAGCAGATGTCTACTATGTCCCTGGAATGAGATGTAACCTCTGAAGTATTGGACAACTTGTCCATAAGGGATACAATGTTTTCTTTGAGAATGATGTATGCACCATCATGGATAGAGCACCCAACAAATGATGTACTGCTGAAGTGAAAATGACAAGGAATAGGATGTTCCCTCTCAGAATTAGGGCAGATTTGAAAAACAAAGAAGTAATTGCACTAGTTACCCAAGAGGTTTTCCAAAGCGTGCCAAAGGATGAAAATTGGTTGTGGCACTTGAGATTTGGACATTTCAACTTTGGAGGTCTTAATTTGTTGAGCAGAAAAAGAATGGTAAGAGGATTGCCATTGATAGAGAAACCAGACAGCCTTTGTGAAGGTTGTATATTGGAAAAACAACACAGAGAAAGTTTTCCATCAGGGAAAAGCATAAGGGCAAAAGCACCCTTAGAGATTGTCCACTCAGATGTATGTGGACCGATGCAAACTCCATTACTAGCAGGCAACCAATATTTTCTAGCTTTCATTGATGATTTTACTAGAAAAACTTGGGTTTATTTTCTAAAGAACAAAAGTGAAGTGTTTGAAAAATTCTGAAATTTCAAAACACTTGTAGAAAACCAAAGCGGACTGCATATCAAAGTTCTAAGAAGTGACAGAGGAGGTGAGTATATCTCCAAAGAATTCCTACGGTTTTGTAGAGAAAATGGAATTCATAAGAAATTCACAGCTAGGTACACCCCACAGCAAAATGGAGTAGTTGAAAGGAAAAACAGGACCATCATGGATATGGCGAGGAGCATGTTGAAGGTAAAGCATTTGCGAAATGATTATTGGGATGAAGCTATAAATTGTGCAGCGTATATTTTGAATAGGTGTCCTACAAAAGCAGTGATGAATAGAGTGTCGGAAGAAGCATGGAGTGGGGGAAAGCAAGGAGTCACCCACATGAAAGTTTTTGGATGTGTGGCTTATGCACACATTCTGGATCAGCTAAGGAGGAAGTTGGACAACAAAGGGGAGAAATGTATTTTCATTGGATACAGTGAGGAATCCAAAGCTTACAGGTTGTATATCCCATCTACAAAGAAGTTTTTTTTCAGCAAAGATGTTCAGTTCATTGAGGAGGAAGCTTGGGATGGAAGCATAGAGAAAACAATTAATGTTAAAAACTGTTTGTCTCATGATGAAGATGATGAGGAGATGGCTAAAATACATCCCCAAACAACAACGCCAACACAAGGACAGCAAGGAACACCCTTGAGGATAAATGAAAGTGCTTTTCCAAGCACACCAGAAGGAGGAAATTCAAGTCCGTCTTCAAGCGCTTGCACACCAAATGAAAGAGGTAAGAAGTTCGGAAATTTAAGTGACATTTATGATGAAGGTATGAATTCCTTGTTTGTTTTATATTGTCATGTTGATGACCCTATTCATTTCGAAGATGAAACTAAGGATAATAAATGGATATAAGCTATGGATGAAGAGATCAATGCCATAGAGAGAAACAAAACATGGGAGTTGGTTGATCTACTAAAAGGTAAAGAAATCATTAGAGTTAAATGGGTCTACAAGACCAAGTGCAATGCTGAAGGCAAGATAGAAAGACACAAGGCAAGGTTGGTTGTCAAGGGATACAAGCAGCAGTATGGGAGAGATTATGAGGAGACTTTCACACCGGTTGCAAGAATGGAAACCATGAAAGCAGTGCTATCCATAACAGCACAAAACAACTGGAAAGTTTACCAAATGGATGTGAAGTCAGCATTCCTTAATGGAGTATTAATGGAAGAGGTTTATATTGAGCAAGCTCTAGGCTATGAGAAGAAAGGCCAAGAGAACAAAGTGTGCAGATTGAAGAAAGCTCTTTATGGGCTGAAGCAAGCACCAAGAGCATGGTACAGTAGGATAGATTCCTATCTACTGGAAAATGGATTTGAGAAGTGTGAGGGAGAACCCACTGTCTACATCAAAGAAAAGGATGGTAAATTGCTAATTGTTGTGTTGTATGTTGATGATGTTATTTTCACAAGCAATGATGTTTGTCTTATTGAAAATTTCAAAACAGTCATGAAAGAGGAATTTGAAATGACTCACATGGGTTTGTTGAGATGCTTATTAGGAATAGAAGTAGATCAAAATAAAAATGGAATTTTTATCTCACAAGCAAAATGTGTAAATGAAGTGTTGGGAAGATTTAATATGCAAGAGTGCAAGGCTGCAATCACTCCCACAGTGATGGGATTAAAACTCAGCAAAGAGGACAACAGAAAGGATTTTGATCCTAGCTTGTACAAGAGCATAGTTGGCAGCCTCATGTATTTAACTGAAACTAGACCTGACATAATGTTTTCAGTTAGTTTAATTTCCAGATTCATGCAGAGGCCAAAGGAAGCACATTGGCAGGCAGCAAAAAGGATTTTGAGGTATGTCAAAGGTACTAAAAGGTTTGGCATTTTAGTTGGATACTGTGATAGTGATTGGGCTGCAAGTGTAGATGATCGGAAAATCACTTCTGGTTATGTTTTTCACATGGGTTCAGGAGCCATTTCATGGGCTTCTAAGAAGCAGCCTATTGTAGCATTGTCTACAGCAGAGGCAAAATATGTGGCAGCTACAGCAGTAGCATGTCAAGCAGTTTGGATGAGAATGATGTTGAGGAGCTTAGGCCAAGAGCAGGCAAAAACAACAGTGATTTTTTGTGACAATAGCTCAGTTATTACATTATCAAATAATTTAGTGTTTCATAAGAGAACGAAACACATTGACACAAGGTTTCATTACATCAGGGAATTGGTGAGCAATGGAGAAATTGTCTTAGAACATTGCAGGACTCAGGAACAGGTTGCAGACATTTTGACCAAGCCATTGGATCAGAAAAGCTTCGAATTTTTCAAGAAATGTTTGGGTATAACTGAATGCCCAACAGTTGAAATTAAAGGGGAGTGTTGAAATATTAATTTCAACCTATCGTGCAGCAACATTTAAACGACAACCATAAAACCATTCTCGAAAGAAGACAAATGATATGGAGGGAGTGGAATCAGAAAATGTCTCAACCAACTTTTCTTCACTAGCTACTATTGTTGTTTTAGGTGAGCATGTTTTTAGAATGCAAGGATTGGATCTAGGGATGGAATTTCCTTCTCCTTCTTCTTCTAACCAAAACATATTTTCCAACTTTTTGGAAATGAAGAAAAATATTAAGGATTTGAAGGAAGTAACTTATACCAAGTTCTATAAGAAATATTCTTCCACTAAAAACAAGTTTCTTTTAGCTCTTGATACTCAAAAAGTTGAATTTAAGTTAGCATTTCTTGAACCTAAATTTTCTACTCATAGAGTTATTGGATATTATAAGAACTTTGTTTTATCTTTCAATACTAAATAGATCCATCCTATTTATCAGAGTGATCTGCATAGAGAAACTGGTGAGATGATCTATTCCTCTCTCTCTAGTTCTACTTCAAATGTAACAAAATTGAAGAATTTTTCGATAATACTATTGATGAAATTAAATTAGAAAAGAGTTCTTCTCTCACAAAGGATGTTAGGATCAAATCACTGGAAGATGTTGTAATTAAATTAGGCTTGGATCCCAAAAATGTGGATGCAGCTCAAGAGATTATTAAGAATAAAAAAGAAGATATTCAAGAACCTAGAAGACAATTGAAGATGCCCACAATAGAGCATACCCAAACACAAGAAATTGGGGAATTAGAGAAGGAGAATTAAACTCTATTATCCTATCTAATTGAACAAAACTTGTAGATTCAAAAAATGGAAGAAAGGTTGGAAGACTCATTAAAAGAGAATGCCCAAACCGACAATGTAGCAATTCTAGTAACATAAATAGGTTCCATAGAAGATATTACTATAGAAATTCTATCAAAGGAATTACCTTTTTTTAAAATAAAGGATATCAAGGTTGGAAGATTGAAAGAAAAATTGGACATAGTTGTTATGTAGAAAAATGAATCGCGTAGTGCCCTAGTCAAGGAAATAAAGAAAAATGCAAATTTACAAAAGAAATTAGAACAAAATTTTAGCAACTCTAATAATATTCAATGTTTATCATAGGCCAAAGAACAAATTTGGATAGAAATTATTTCATATGTGTCTATTTGGAAATCTATAGAGGTTATTGTAGAACATGAGGAGGTTATTTAAAGAGCCAAAGAAGCTATATGACATCAAAATACAATTGGGAAATAAACTTGTACAAGGAAATTAGATAATAAAGGATCTAAACACAAGCTCCATAGAAGAACTTGAAGAACTAGGAATTGTAGATAGAATAAAATCAATTACTCAAACTATAAAATCTCTCATGAAGAAAACTATGATGTTGAAGACAAAGGAAAAGTGTGAAATTCTTCAAGTGAAAATAAATAAATTCTAGAATTGCGGTTGTTGATATTGCACTAGCCATGGCTATGAGACCATTTGCTGTTGTCCAATACTGGATGTTTGACCAAGATGAGGGGTTATAGTACTTGTTTGAGCCTGATTCATTCCAATTAAGGCGCCACTAATCGGCGGTTGTGATTGAGTCGTGGAGACAAGAGGTTGTTGTATTACGACCTGAGAGGCTGGAGGTTGAAATACAACAAGCAGCATTTGTACTTGTGACACCATCACAATAGCTAGTGTAGTGGGAATTTTCGACACAGGTTGATTTTGTTGCATTGAATATACAACTCTCGGCTATTGAGGATGTATTGGTACCCAACCACTGGATGTGATTCCAACTTGACCCGAATTGTGTTGTGAACTCTCATATGGTTGCTCTCCAAGAGGGAAAAATGAGAAGGCATACTACCCCCCCATATGGCTGCAATCCAGTGTTCAAAGGGAAAATTGGCCTCTGGAGACTAGACTGCCCAAATTGATACTATTGTGAAGGATCAATTTGCTGAGACTCAACATAAGTAATTTCAGATAAGGATTCAGATGAACAAATAAAAACAGACCATATTGTTGAAATAGTCCTCGAGTGGAATCTATCTTGCGGTTGAGAACTAGTTGGGGCACATGGTACACCAGTGAACATTGTCGAAGTGGCGGCAGGAGGTTCTATTGCTGCTGTATTGGATGACACAGTCCTAGATATCGAAGGTTGTTCAGACATATCGAGTTTATCCAAAAGATTTCCTAGCGATTCTACAACAACTTGTGATGAAGGATGACTAACTTCTATAGTAGAAGGATATAGGTGGATCCGAGTTCCAAAATGCAATGGAGTACTGGAAGGAAGATCCTCCACAATCTGTTCTATAGCAATCAGTCCAGGCGGAAGAGGTAGACCGTCAGGTCCATAAACTATTTCCGGTGCCGAAGAAGGTATAGACTCTGTACCGACAGATGTTGGAGGGGTGACAACGTACAAATCAGTCCTAGATGGAGCTAGTTTAGGAATAGAAGTGTTTACCGTTACATTAGGATCGAGTTTAATGTCTTCTTGTAACTGTGGAACTTCTTCTGTAGAGGCCGGGTACTAGAAATAGTTGGAGTAACTGGATTCTCTAAGGATTTTGAAACACAAGTTTCAAATAAACCAGGAGACTTTGACCCAGTTAAATGAGATCGCTTGGCCTAGAATGGTTTCATTTCCGAAGTCAAAGACGGTTGACTCGTTAGTCTCCGTGAACGATGAGGTTTTGACTTACTTTCTTCCATGATTGCAGATTACTTGATCAACTCAAAATAAAAAGGGGAAAATGCTATTCCGAATTAAATTAATTTTATGACACTTTGACACAACTTGCTTTTTCAATTTTTAAGAGTCGAGAAAAAGCTAAAGATGACTCTAGTCGCCTTCAATTTTTAATGAGCTTGAAGTGACAAGTGCTTAGATGGACCTTTTATTTTAAGAAGTCTAAAAATAAATGAAAGTGACTACTCTGGAAATCTAGACAGAGGGATTACCAAACCAATCGCAAAACTGCAGAATACTTTTTACGTACAGTAGTCAATCTTCCCGAATGCTATGTTCAGTGCATTGCGATTGATAGGGCAGCAGACACGGCTTCCTAAGGATAAAGGATATAGCCTATTGTGGTCTCCCAATATATACTCGATGGTACATGGGAACACAAGTTTGTACTGGCACTTGTCGTATCAAAAAGGAGGAATCACCCAACCTACAATGAAAATGATAGTTACCAGGCTTTATGACACCGAAATATGTCTTTAGCCTAGACTTCTAAATGTCGTGCGTTAGGTTCCAAAGTGTTTTTATGTTCATTGAGGTTTATTTTGCAGTTGATCTTTCTTAAGAAGTTTTCCTTTAAGGTTCACTGCGTGATGTAGATATACAATTCCTAAATATGCAATCTAAGATGATAAACAGTTGTTGACTTTCTTTTTGCAATGAAAATCCTAGCTACTAAGGAAAGAGAAATAAAATTCTTTCAACATAGAGCAGAGAGCGCACACTAAGATGCACTGTCCTAAATCAATTTCCGCACGCATTCTAAATGCAAATGCACATGCATGTATTTGTTTTTCAGTTCCTTAATGTGAGAATGACAAAAAGAAAACTAAGTACATATCTGAACTATCTTTTCTCAAAACGACACTTTAGCAATTTCTTGTTCAAAAACAAAAATAAGTCTAAGATGACACTTTCAATTTCGACTTGAAAACTGCTTTCGACACTTCAAAGAATTGATGATTCAAATCAAATACAATGGAAAAAGTGTAATCGACTATATAAAAGAGGAAGACTTTACGACACTCTTTTCTTGAACTTAAAATAACACTTGCGACACTTTCAAATCATAAGACGACAGTTTGATTAAGCTACTTTTTGCAAAGGAGAACTATAAATGATGAAAAATACATAAAAATTCATTCACAATTCTTTATCAATGGAGGCTAAATATTGCAAAGGAAGAGAGTTTCAACAATGATATACTGATCATAGATAACAAAACTACTGAATAAAGCTGAAGACAATGAAGAAAAAACCTAAATATGGAGGCAGAAACAGTCTCGCTCAATCATCGCACCTGTAACACAGAGAAAAAGGGATGCATCTCACCTGCAACACACGAGAGGCGCAATGCATCCAGGTTGCCAATGGGAGATAGTGCGATGGTCCAGGGACAAGACTGATCTTGGTTTTTGCTCACAGTTTGCAGCTAAGTTCAGGGGTTTAGGCTGAGCTTATGATAGGCAGTAAACACAAAGTATAGGGGTTGATCTAATGAGGTTATTTGAGCTACCACTAGGGCACTTAGGATGTTTGCAAGTCAGATGTTCAATTCATAAACCAACCCAAATATTGACTGAAGAAGTGTTGATCTAATTTGCAGGTGCATAGAAAAAGAAGTTCGAAGGCTAGCTGGCTTAACTTCACGCACCGTCTGTAGTTTATAAAGCAAACAACAGTGACTAACAATCAAACTATTCGCTCCCCAGTGGAGTTGCCATTTTGTTATCAAGAAAACTAGTGTCCATTCAAAGTTGTTAGTCCCAATAAGACTGGTAGCTATCTTAGAAACAAAAAAACTAAAGTTACTTGTGTTTTCCTTTATCAGAGATAGATGAGAGAGAAGCATAGAGTACCAACCTCAGTCTTTCGCTTGGCTCCTTGCTTGATTGCTTCCTCCTTTGAAAAAGCTTCGTCATTCCTTCCTTACTTGTCCCGCTTCAAAGAACACCTATAGAGTCAAAGGAGCCTAATACCATCAAAGCATAGAGATCTATAACCATAAACAATATAGGATCAGATGTAGATTAACCATACAAATGCATATATCAATACAAGATTCAGAAATATACAAGAATATGGAGGAAAACTCAACTAGCTTTATTGATAGAAGTAGTAGAAGAGAGGATTACAACCAAGTTGACTGATCTAGCTCCATCCTCCCAGCATGAAAGCCCTCTTCACCTCATGAAAATATAGATCGCCCAACAATACAATGTTGCACAGAGAAACCAACAACACTTCCTTACAAAATAAAAAATTCCAGCCTCTAGATCTCTAGGATGAGGGATCCATATATAGATATTTGCAGGTGGGTGAGTCAGCTTATGGGATTTTGATTAATGTCATTTCTCTGATAGTTCTTGGTTAAACTTGGAGATCTCATGATCTCTTATTCATCCCTGGGAAAATTCAGAGAGGCAAGTGTCAAATGGGCAGTTTCTAGAAGATTATGTGGGTTTCCACTTAGCCAACTACCTCTTCCATTTGTCTGCTCTCACTCATCACACCCTATAGAAGGACTTTTCAATATGCATCACACTTTTTGCATGTAGCAGGTAAGATGCATTGCACCCTTAGCACTGAGTAGTCTGTATGGTCCAATTTTGACTAGTTCTGAGTAGTTTTTCAAGGAGAACTTCTGGTAGATGATGTAATCATCTTACCTTACTCATGTAGGGTATGAAACAACACTTTTAGGGGCTTAGAAGCCCTTGGTTTATGGACATATGAGATTGGGGTTGCAATGCCCAAATATGTCTATAACTGACCCTATAGAATTTTCGCTTGGAACCCTTCGGGTCCCTTGCCAAATGAGTAATGACAACATGCAGGACCTCCACTTTTACTTATTCATATAGCATTGTCACCTACAAGTTTATACAAACCTTGGGTTGATAAGTAAATCTGGTAGCCATCGGAGTTGCAACATTCTTGTTGTAGTACCTGGGCTCGTCACCTATACCACTGTACCAAGTTCCAACTGAACTGATAGAAAACTCAAATCCTCAAGATTAAAAACATCCCACTCCCGCAATTTCCAAAAGATGTGGCCTCGTAGAAAAATCCAATAGGGTAATTTTCTAGATATCCTTAGGAATACATCTTCTTTGAGCTAAGAACTCCTGAGTTGGGGCTATCTCCATAAGGTGAGTTGATACATTAATGCAAATTCTCCTCACGTCTAACTCCTCCTGTTTGAAAATATGAGTGTTCTTATCTCACCAAATACCCAATATGATGTAGAAGGGAAAGGCCCCGTAGTCTTTGTAATCTTTGAACCATTGAAATCTGCAATATCCAATGAAGACCCTATCCAACTCTCTCTAATATTAAGAAAATTGAAGACCCCATACCATACAGAAATTGCAAAAGGACAATTGAGGAAAAGGTGCTTCACTCCTTCAGAATGTGTTTTGTAAATACCACACTATCTTGGACCTTGAATGTCCATTCTAGTAATATTTTCCCATGTGATAATTTTTTGTCAATCACAAGCCAAACAAAGCACTTCACTTTCTAAGGGATGTTTCATTTCCATGATTTCTGGAACCAATTGTGTCCATGGTATTCCATTTGACCCTAGGTGATGAGGGCATATGCTTCTTTAACCAAAACATGTCTTTTAGATAGACTACCATTCTAAGACACACATGAGTCATCCCATCCTGCTTCAACGTTAATATAATACCTGCTAGTTTCATTTGAATAATATACGCTTCCCATTCAACAACAAAATTACCTGAATATCCAAGATCCCTAACCTCTTTGCAAGAATTTAAAGATAATTTTCTCCCTTGATATATAAATGTATCCTTCAAAACCACTACGCCTTTGTTATGTAAGAAATAAAGCAAAGGATAAAGTATGAATACCTTCCATGTCTATGATAACATCCACTCTGATTTCTGCAAGAAAACCCGAGCCTACCTACCATCTCATATTCCCAATGATCCATTGCTTAGATTTGATAGAGCTTCTCCATTATTGAGAGGACAAACTTTTATCTAGAGCTCCCTTTCTAATCTATCTAATGAGGTCATTGTTTTTTCATATATTTACCTTTAATGATCCACTTCCATATCCCTTACACCACTTACTTCCGTGCATAAATTCTTCAACAAAAATGTCAAGTTAAATATTTTTCTAAATCTTTTATTTTACAACCGCCTTTGTCCACTTGCCTTGCCAACACCTCCAACATTAGTTGTATTTCATGTGTTTCCTTGCTACTTTTATGAAAGCCCTTATTTAATTTACTATACTTTGAAAAATTCTCTTTGTTAGGCTAAAACCATGTCATGTCTTGGAAAACATGTATGGCATGCTTGAATATTATTGAGTAGAAACAATGGAATAAGAGAATAGTTTTTGTCCTTTGAAGTGGGATTACTTAGTAGGCTCGTTCTGTTCGTATATGTCATAAATGTTTTTCCTTTTTCTATAATGCAAGTTTTCCAAATAGAGCATATTTTGACTTCTCATTTTGTTAATGTTCTTCCTAAAACGACGTAGGACTCCATCATCAAATTGGGGGTGATGAGACCAAGGAGGTACATTGAGAGCATTAATTAAGATCGATATTTGATTATATGATGGATTGAAATTGTATGTCTGCAATCCATGTGTGAGTCACAACTTAATGTTGAATTCTCTTTAGTTATTGTTTTCTTCAAGTTTCTTGGCTTTTCTACCAGGTCCATTGATTGTTTTATGTGATCGATTTTGACTAGTATTAGTCAGTTATTGTACATGGATTTTGTTAAATTTTGATCAACATGTTCTTTTCTTAGGACAAATACTTCAACATTTCATATAAGCCCATTTATCAATTCACAATATTTCCATTAGCGATCACATAATATATTATCATATTGATAGTAATTGAAGAAATAACATGAAAGTTAGACATTCAAGACAATACAAGGAAAGAGAACACAAGAATATGGCTCAAGCAAGGGACAAAACCACAAGATGCGGAAAACCCTTGACCAATTATCCTTATTATTAAAATCAAAATATTCAATAGAGCGAGAGAGAGAGTACAATAATTAAAAGGTGGATATTGACTTTCCAATATGAACATTCAGTAGCACAACCCTTAGAAAAATAGATGGCCCATTCACAATTGAGATTTTGGAGAAGTCAAGATGATCCTATTGTCAAATAGCTAAAGAGGCTTGGCCTAGTTGGAGTTGCTTGTTGATTCTATCAAATGAAATTAGCTCCGCAAATTCCTATGTTACGCCTCGTTAGGGCTTTTTTCATATAGCAACAACCCTCACAAAGTCAACCAATTCATCCTTTTACTGTTGTGGGATTTCTTCAAGATGATCTGACTTTACTTTGATACAAGGATCCCACTTAATTCAACCCTAAAAAAAAAACTATTCACCAACCAGCCTTCATTTAGATGAATTTGTAGTCAACTTGGTCATATGATATTCTTCTTGTTCCATTGATAATGCCTACGGCTAGCATGAGGAAGGATCCTTGAAGATGCGACCAACCAAGGAGAGGAATTCTACACCAAAAACATATATCCAAACCCTCTGTATGCTTGCGGTCAACCTTCAGGATAACTCGAACCTATAGTAGGAGATAGTAGAGACCAAAACAATCCTTGAAAAACAAAAACTAACATAAGATCAGCCTTCTTTCTTAGGAACTCGGTTCATCAAGTAGCCCAATCAAGATATCCATCTATATCTTCCTTCTTCACTGGATCTAACCTTCCTTCTGCGGCCATTTCATAGAGAGAAATGTGTGATAGGATGTGTAAAAATGAGGATGAAAGAACCTCTATATATACAACTCAATGGGGGTCAAGGGACGTGACCATTGGGCTAGGTGAGCCAACATAAGGGAGAGGCCAACCTTGATAATTGCTTATGAGAAAAAAAAAATTCAAAATCCCACTTTCGCTTATCTAAAAGAGACAATCTTTATATCAATTTTGGTCCTCTCAAAAAGAGGAATTCGATGGAATGATTATCTCCATCAACCGAGTTGTCAAGAGTGTAATTTTTCCCTAGATGCCAATTTTAACACTCCCTCTCAACTACGGAGAATTCCACTTGCCAATCCATCAATCATCATGCCATCCTTTCATCATGAACCATGAATTAATAATGAAGAAGAAATTATCGAGAGTGAGTCACAAGATGTTACGACCCTCCACTGACAAAAGTTAGTCCATGATCCCAGATCAAGTTGTTGAACACCATGCATCCTAGTCATAGGGAGTATGGAAGTACATGATACGTCCATGGTAGTGCTATGGTCCCTAACCACTTTTTCCAACTCATTGGATAGAGGAGAGGTACTTCCCATGTGCCCTCGACTACATGGTGAGGATGATACAAGAACATCAGTAGGGAAATAATATATCGCATCTTGCTTAGAAGCACAAGTAGGGAAAGGACAAACCACATCCTATAAATACATGTCATAATCACATGTAGGGAAAGGAAAAACCACCTCATACGATTACATATCAAAATTATTGTAGGGAAAGTATAAATCAAATCCTACACGCATGCAAAACACTCAGAGTAGGGAAAGGATGAACCACATCCTACATGCATGCAAACCAACAATAGTAGAGAGAATCCTACACGTGGGGAGAGAATGAACCACATCCCACTGAAATGTCAAGCAAAAATAATAGGGAATAAGCATCCTACATGTGGGGAAGGATGAACCACGTCCCACTCACATGTCAACATATGCCAATAAGCATCTCTCTAGTGGGTTATCTGCAAGAGAAGGTGAACCACTCATAGTGTTCACATGCCATAGGAGAAGGTGAACCACTCATCTTATGCATATGTCATCAACAGTAGGGGAATTGAACCGCTCACCCTACATACATGTGTCCACAATCATAGAGGAAGGTGAGTCACTCACCCTAAACACATGTCAACCACCATGGGGTATCACACGGGAAGGTGAACCACTCACCCTATACATAGCACACCAATAAGGAAAGGTGAACCACTCACCCTATCGTTGCTCATAGCTCAATAAGTACCCCAAGCCCCCCATGAGCTCCTAGAGCTCAATGTTCAATAGGGACCCTCATAGTAGGGTCTATCCATGACTACAACCTCTTTCTGAGAAAAATTGATCAAGAGGGTTGAGAGGACCTAGGTAACATTTACATCCATCTTGCAATGTTGGAGCTTGATTGTTGTAACTTATCCCAAATAAATTGATACTCGGTGTCAATATGATTTTTTGAAAAGTTAAGACTAAATCGATGGGAGCCTCTTAGGTATATTCAGTAGTAAACGTATTGATACTTGACAATAATTAGCAATCACGAGCTTTTTACATATCTCATCAGTAGTGATAAATCTTGGAGGTTCTCTAATGTATGATATTGATTTATATCAGAGATATTGGTAGCACTTAGCAATCCTCTACTTCCAGTATTCCTTGTGAGGAAAATATTTGATTGTTCTTACTCCCTCTTTCCCAGGGAGAACACAAGCCTAAGCTTGTCTTTCTATAGTGAAAAAGTGTCCAGGAGGAAACCTTCTCATCATGAAATTTATCCACTCAAGCATGGCATAAAACAAGAATGTCCTTTATTGTACCGTATAAAGTGGTAGTTGGTGACAACATGTGCAACACTGGATTCTCTGGATCCTATTCTGCAATATACAACAATATGTGCATAAATGGCTGGTGAAGTGTTTCCTTAAATTTATACATTTGGCTTCATAGTGATTTTAGAGTAATAAACTTCATACATTGATTTATTCATGGTTATAACACGCGGATATGTGCTTTCCATTTATTATATTTTCAGACCAGCAAGTTTTGAAAATGTACTTCATACCTTAGAATCATAGAAATATCTCAATAAGCAGTTATATTTTAAGGGATCCGCTCAGAGTCTTTATAGCAAATCATATGATAGGTGTCTATCAAGAACACCATGGATCCTATATATCAACAACTTCTCCAACTCATTCGATTATTAAGCTAAAGTATATATCAACTCCCTCTCACATTGATAAGAGGGGATCATCACCAGCATACAATCATCATTAATAATTGAATCATAGATCCCTCTGAATATTGGGAAACAAACCTTTCCCATCGAGCTATCTGCAACCTGCTATGAATCCTTTGGTCCAAGAGCCAAATTCGTCCAATCCTCATCATGTGGCTTTTCAGATATCAAACCTGTATCTTATCATTATTAGAGTCATTATATCATAATCAATTGTCTTCTCTTATCTAATGATCTTGGATATGGACATGTTTTTTGTAATAATAATTTCTCATTGAAGAGGAGTTGACAAACTTCAACTCCCTTTGAATTCGCTGTAGGATATTTCGATGATTGGGCCGGAGAAATTATGTCATCAGCTTATAGAAAGGACAGGAGAAATGCAACCATCACCTAAGACCATATATTGTCATGGAGATCAAAATAATGGTGATAGATCAAATAGGAGCTGTTGAAGCCACGTCATCATCAGAAACTCAGATAGATGGTAAGGATCCTCCATGTTATCATCAGTGATCAAAATGCATGTCCCCATCTGGGTCGAGAAATCCTCACATATGCGTCTGTACTAATCAAATAAGGTGTCAAGATCTCATAAATGTTCTTTTAGAGTAGATATTTTCAACTTCATTCCTTATCTAAATGCCAGAGACAAAGGTGCTTTAATATTCAAGAAATCTGTATACAGGTGCACACATGCTGTCTATTATCCTTTATTCTATTCTTATATCCGATAGAGATGCAGGGTCTATGATAGAACCCATTGTATCATGAAGGTTGATACACGTGTTGATACTTGGAGAATTATTGACAATGATTATGAGTCGAGCCAATTCACTTACAATCATTCTTATTGTTGTCTGGAGATGACCTGCATTATACAATTATCATTATGTCCTGAAAAAATCATAGCGACAAACTCGAGATTCCTTTCAGAATTTCAAAAATCTTCAATTGTCATCGCAACCGGGTATACCAACAAACCTTCTACAAGATGATAGATAGGGAAATGATACAATTTTGTCTTTTCATGTAGTAATCCATGAGATCACACAAATACTATAGTAGTACAGTAGAAATTCCAAGATTATAATTTAAAATATGTTGACCATTGTCCATCATTTTTACCATAGTTATCAATATACTTAGGGTTATTTAATAATATAAACTACTCCTCTTTGTAGTCATGAAGAAATGAAGGATTGCATATTAATTAATGATAGGCTTCTAAAGTGACCACCATTAGGCTATTCTAACAATACTACACGACATATATACAAAGTTACCTAAACTTTCAGTGTCTATGTGAAACTCAGAAGCTAATTCGAATTACAACTTTGAATTTGTAATATAATTGATGCAAGCTTCTTGAAGACAGAGAAATTATTCCATTCTTTAAGACGTGACGGAGGTTTATGATGGCCCTCCAGTCATATGAATAAATTTACAACTATAAGGAGACTCAGGTCCATCTCAACTTATTTGATTCCAACAGAACTTGAGGGGCAGAGAGATAAAATGTGAATAGAATTGCAAAGAAAGAGATGTAGCTCTCAGATGTGGCCTGCACCTGGAGACTACACTCACAAAACTTGAGAGATCACTCTCGTCCACTCTATTCCTTAATCAATCAAAGATTACATCATTAAATACAAGACTAGGAAATAGGAAGTTGCACCCAAACCCCATAACTATAGGAACTAATCCTAAACTAGCGAGAAAGTTACAACAACGTAACTATTTTCTCCATTAATATCAAAATAATATTAATTATTCTCAACTCCCCCCCTTAATGGAGAAAGGGTTCTCCTGAACTCTTAGCATCTTTCTAAACAATTCAAATTTCACTCGTGCAAGAGGCTTTGTAAAAATATCAGCCACATTGTCACAAGTTTTACAATATTCAACAACAATTTCATTTGCACTGTATTTTTTCTCTAACAAAATGGAACTCAGTGTCTATATGCTTGGTGTTTTTGTGAGAACACGTGATTGTGTATGCTAATTTGATGGTGCTCTGGTTGTCGCTTTTGATAGAAGTGGGTTGCTTCTGTTCTTTTCCTGCATCTTTGAGAAGTCTCCTCAACCAGATCGCTTCACATGTTGCTGCACACAATGCTTGATACTCAGCTTCACATGATGACAAAGCTACAATACTTTGTTTCTCGCTGCTCCATGCTATGACCCCAGAAACTATGTTGAATGCATAACCTGTGATGGACCTCCGATCATCCAAGTTACCTGCCCAGTCTGAGTCTGAAAAACCTGCTAGAGTAACATCAGATACATCATTGTATAAAATATCAAAATGAACAGTACCACAAAGATACCTCAACACGCTTTTTGTTGCTGTCCAGTGACTTTCACGCGGTTTCGACATGAATTGGCTCAACACACTAACTGAGTATGCCAAGTCAAGTCTGGTTGTTGTAAGATATATCAGGCTGCCAACCAACTGTCTGTACATTGTGGCATCTACCTCCTTAGTGCCATCATCACTGCTCAATTTCAGATTCTGCTGTAAAGGTGTTGCTGCTGATCTACACTGACCCATCCCAAACTTTTCCAACAGATTTCTAGCATACTTCCCATGGGTAAGAAAAGTTTGCCCAGTATCTTTGAATACTTCTAATCCCAGACAATAGTGAAGGCTTCCGAGATCCTTCATTTCAAAAACTTGTGCCATAAGACTTTTGATTCCTTTGATTAAATCAAATGCATTTCCTGTTATAATCATGTCGTCCACATACAAAGAAATCAAAATAATCTGCCTCTGATTATTGTACTTGGTATACAAATTTGGGTCATTTAAACTTCTATGGAAACCATACTCTATAAAGAAAGAATCAACTTTTTCGTACAAAGACCTGGGTGCTTGCTTTAATCCATATAAAGCCTTTTTTAATCTGCAAACAAGATGTTCATGCCCCTGCTTTACATATCCTTCTGGCTGTACTAAGTAAATTTCTTCTTTTAAATCACCATTTAAAAAGGCAGATTTAACATCAAGCTGGTGTAATTCCCAATTATATTTAGTAGTTAAAGCAATAAGCATTCTGATTGTATTTAGCTTTGCTACAGGTGCAAAAGTATCATCAAAATCTATACCTTCCTTCTGTGAATATCCTTTGCAACCAACCTAGCTTTTAACTTATCTATACTTCCGTCTGCATTCATTTTGGTTTGAACAACCACTTGCATCCTATGGGTATTTTATTCTTAGGCAGCTCAACTAAAATCCCAAGTATCATTTCTAAGAATTGATTCCATTTCTTCATTCATTGCAGCTCTCCATTCCTTAAATTGACTAGCTTCTTTGTAATTAGAGGGTTCTACAATGTTCAAAACTTTTGACATCAAAGCATAGTTTCTCAACTTTAATGGTAATTGAGTCTTCCTACCTGACCTCCTTGGTAGGGGACTTACCTCAAATTTGTTTTCCTCTGCAATAACTGGGCCTGCTTTTTCACCTTCTTGATGTTCTTCTTCATTCTCTTCTTTCTACTCCTATTCCTTCTCCCTTTCATCCTTGCTGCTTTCTTCCAACAGCAATGGAATGTGCCAATCATCTCCAACATCAGCTTTCCTTTCCTGTACCTGTTCATGAAAGACTACATCTCTACTTGCAAATTTCTTACGAGACTTAGGATTGAATAGTTTGTATACTTTAAACTCTATGCCATAACCAACAAAGATGCATTTGACTGCCTTAGGGTCTAGTTTCTTTCTATCAGCTTTGGGTGCATGTGCAAATGCCTTTGTCCCAAAGACTCTTAAGTGGTTTACTGCTAGTTTAAATCCATATAAGGCTTCAAAAGGGGTTTTGAAACCAAGAAACCTAGTAGGACTTCTATTTTCTAAATATACAGCAGTATTTATCGCTTCTGCCCAAAAAATATTAGATAGACCCTTACCTTGTAGCATGCTCCTTGCACACTCCACCAAGGTTCTGTTTTTACGCTGTGCAACTTCGTTTTGTTGTGGTGTATGCGGCACTGTATATTGCTGAACAATCTCGTGAGTTTTGCAGTATTTCATGAATTCCTTTAATTTGTATTCTCCTCCTTGATCAGATCAGAGAATTTTAATACTATTCCCAAACTGTTTTTCCACCAGAGTTTTGAACTCTATAAAACATTGGAAAGTCTAACTTTTCTTGTTTAAAAAATAAACCCATGAATACCTAGTGCAGTCATGAGTAAATAACAAAAAATAGTATGCTCCCCCTAGCGACCTTGCCTGCATGGGACCACATACATCTATGTGCACTAGCTCTAAGATTTCTGTTTGCCTCGTCCTATCATGCACAGGGAACTGTTCTCTGTGCATCTTTCCTAAGGCACAACCATCACAGTTTAACTGAATGTTACGAAAGATGGGGAGACTTTTGACCATACATTTCTTTTGTAACAACATGAGATCCTATAGATTCAGATGACCAAACCTCTGATGCCAAAGTTGTTCAGCTGTCGACTCTCCTGCAATCATGGCTTGCTTTGATATACTTTTTGCATCCAATATGTATAGGCTTCCAACTCGCATGCTTGTTGCAATGATTTCATTTCTGCAATCCTTTATCACACAGTGAGTCTTGAAGAATTCAACATGCATATCTTGATCAACCATCATGGATACAGATATCAGGTTTTTCTTTATTCCAGGTACATATAAAACATTTGAAAGGTGACTAATTTTTCCATTTGGTAACTTAATTGAAATCACCCCATGACCTTTAATCTGATATCCATTATCATCCCCTAGATATATTTTTGATCCATTTATAATTTCTTCAAGACTATCAAAAAATTCCTTATTACCTGTCATGTGAGAGGATGCTCTAGAATCGACATACCAGATGTCATCTTCATTTGATGCTGAAAGGGCACAGTCGACTGTGAACAGTCGAAATTCATGACCGAAGTCTTCTTCTTCAACAAAATATCCTCTATGTTTTGGATTTACCTGTCTCTTCCTTGCCTCATCATCCTGCTTCTTATAATAACAATCTCTCTGTATATGACCCGCTTTTCCACAATAATAACATTTCTTTTCACAATGATTTGCAAGCATACCTTTATGAGAATTCAGATTCTTCTATGATGTTCCTCCTTTTTGCTTTGATTGTTGTTGTGACTGCTTTCCTTTAGATAATCATCGTTTTGCCACCAGCGCGAGATCGTCACTTTGGGGGTTCAGATTCAGGTTCTACCGTCGATCTTCCTCTTGTTGCAAGATCGCAGTGAGATCATCGAACGTGGGTGCTTTCTCCCTTGTCGAGACTCCAGTGATGAAGGTTTGGAAATCATCACGCATCCCATTCATTGTAATTGCAACAAGATCTTCATCAGCCACCGCCACTCCAATGGCCCCTAATCTGTCTTTAACATCCTTAATTCACACTACAAATGCAGTAGCAGAATTGCTTTCGTCCATCCTCATTGAAAATAGCTTTCTTTTCACAGCTAAGACTCTGTTTGTATTCTGGGTATCATACAGAATTTTGATTTTCGTCCAGATCTCCGCAGACGTTTTACAATCTCTGATGTGCGCAATAACATTGTCTTTCAGAGACATCTTCAAGAGGACTTTGGCCTTGTTTTCTCGTTTTTCTGAGTCTTCCTTCTGTGTGGTTGCAGTCGGCTTCTGCTCATCGCCTGTCACTATAGCCCAAGCATTCGCACCTTCGAGCAGATTGTGGATCTTAAACTTCCAATTCATGAAGTTAGACCTGTTGAGTTTACCAGACTCGTTAAGGTGAGATTCCATCGTATTACTCATTGTGAATCTACTTAACAACAACAACAAAAAATACTTGTCACATCGATCTGTCACCTCTGCCACCGATGTGCAATGTGTGGCACTCCCGCTCCAATGAGCAAATTCGGCGTTTCCAACACAGCCGAAACAATGATATGATCACAATTGATCCGATCCACCTCTCCCGAATTGATCTGCCACTTCGCCGATCCTTCTCTCCTTGCAGATCGCCAAACGAAGTCGAGGTTTCCCGCAGATCTCCTCTGGCGCTTTCCCGATCTGTCTCCCCCAGACGGATTTGCAACTCCGCCGATCTGCACTGTTTGCAAACCACCAAACGAAGTTCACGGTGTTCCTAGATCTCCCTGGCGCTACCCCGAGCGAAAAATCGGCACTAATTAAAAATTGCTTAGAGTAATTTAATTGGCGCGACTTTCCCAGTAAAATCCGCGCTTAGCGCGATTTATCCCTCAAACTTCGCGCTCTAGCACGATTTATCCCTCAAAAATTGCGCTAATCGGTCTTCTCGCTCGAGTGTCAGTGCAAAACCGCGCTAATCAGCCTCTCTACTCAGAAAAAAAAAAATTTCTGAGTCCGAGCGAGGTGTTCTACAGTCCACCTTCTCAATTGAGCACAGAGCTCTCGTGTACACACAACCACAAAGGCACTTCAAGTCACACACGCAATTGCGCCACACAGGAAGGCTAGCTACTACAAGCACTTCAGCCTGAGAGGTGACAAAAGATGAGGCTCTTATACCAAGATAAAATGTGAACAGAATTGCAAAGAAAGAGATGTAGCTCTCAGATGTGGCCTGCAGCTGGAGACTACACTCACAAAACTTGAGAGATCACTCTAGTCCACTCTATTCCTTAATCAATCAAAGATTACATCATTAAATACAAGACTAGGAAATAGGAAGTTGCACCCAAACCCCATAACAATAGGAACTAGTCCTAAACTATGGATAAAGTTACAACAACGTAACTATTTTCTCCATTAATATCAAAATAATATTAATTATTCTCAAAAAAATCATAGTGACAAACTCAAGATTACTTTCAGAATTTGAAAAATCTTCAATTGTCATCGCAACTGGGTATACTAACAAACCTTCTACAAGATGATAGATAAGGAAATGATACAATTTTGTCTTTTCATGTAGTAATCCATGAGATCACACAAATACTATAGTAGTACAGTACAAATGCCAAGATTATAATTTAAAATCTGTTGACCATTGTCCATCATTTTTACCATAGTTATCAATATACTCACGGTTATTTAATAATATAAACTAGTCCTCTTTGTACTCATGAAGAAATGAAGGATTGCATATTAATTACTGATAGGCCTCTAAAGTGACCACCATTAGGCTATTCTAACAATACTACACGACATATATACAAAGTTACCTAAACTTTCAGTCTCTATGTGAAACTCAGAAGCTAATTCGAATTACAACTTTGAATTTGTAATATAATTGATGTAGGCTTCTTGAAGACAGAGCAATTCTTCCATTCTTTAAGACGTGATGGAGGTTTATGATGGCCCTCCAGTCATATGAATAAATTTACAACTATAAGGAGACTTAGGTCCATCTCAACTTATTTGATTCCAACAGAACTCGAGGGGCAGAGTTGTACCCAACTGATCCTGAATGAATGCATACGATTCAGGAGTGCTCAAAGAAATATTTCCATAATGCTTCTGCTCCTTACTATGTGATGAGATCATGTTAGTACATGGCTATAGAAACTTGATGCCACAAATGCTGAGATGAAAATCAATACAATCACAACTATGAGAAATCATGCTATATTGTTGTTCTAATATTGCCAAGACATGTGAACACTGATTTCATACATGACATAATGATGTGGTCAGTATAAAATAGCTGAGTGTCAATGCTAAACCAAGGTCATAAGGATATTATAGTGCGAGTCATGGTCTTGTAGAGTGTGTGAGGTCCTCAGGTAAATGAGTCCATTAGTAAACTTCTTATTGTCAGATCTGACTCCTTTGATAAGATATACAACTTTGCATAGAAATTTGTCTATTTTTTGAACATAGATATCATGGGAATTTGGCCTGTAAATGTTTTCACTGATAAGGGCTTCCAAAGAGGTTTCTCCCTCTTCTTATATTCTATATATTTTGAAGATTGCGAAACCCTTTTTAATAGAAAATGAGAATTCATACTCACCGATAAACTCCTATTTACTGCTTTCTCTTTTATTCTTTCTTGGCCTTGTCCGCTCCTAAGATCCGATACCATGTCAAGTTTTGATCAACATGTTCTTAACACGATTACTTTAATATTTCATATGACCCCATTTATGAATTTACAGTATTTACATGAGTAATAGTATAAGATATTATCATATTGACATTAACTAAAGAAAGAACATGAAAGATAAACGTTGAAGATAATACAAGGTAAGAGAACACAAGAATATGGCTGAAGTGAGGAAAAAACCCTAAGATGAGAAAACCCTTGATAAATAAGAATATTCTTATTATTATAATGAAAAACTAAAGTAGAGAAAGAGAGAGTACAATAATTAAAAGGTTGAGATTGACTTGTCAATATGAACATTCAGTAGCACAATGCTTAGAAAAATGTATTGCTCGATCACAATTGAGATTCTGGAGCAGTGAAGGCGATCTTGTTATCGAACAGCTAAAAAGGCTTGGCCTAGTTCGAGTTTCTTTCTGATTCTGTCCACACATGAGCTCTAGACATGCCTATGCTACTCCTGGTTAGGGCTCATGTCATATAGAAACAACCCTCACAAACTCAACCAAATCATCCTTCTACCATTGCGGGATTCCTTCAAGATTATCGGACTTTACTTTAGCACAAGGTTTCACTTAATTCAGCCCTCAAACAGACCTACTCTCCAACCAACCTTCATTTAGGTGATTCTACGATCAAAGTGGCCAGATGATATTCCTCTTGTTCCATTGATAATTCTTGTGGCTATCATGATGAAGGATCCTTGAAGATGCGACCCAACAAGGAGAGGAGTTTTACACCAAAAACATATATCCAAACCATCCTTATGCCTGCGATTATCCTTCATAATAACTCGGACCTGTAGTAGGAGATAGTAGAGCCCCAAAAAGTCCTTGAAGAAACCCAAAATAACATTTAATAGGCTCAGCTTTCTTTCCGAGGAACTCAGTTCATCAATTAGCACAATCAAGATATCCATCAATCTCTTCCTTATTCGACGGATCTAACCTTCCTTCTGTGACCATTTTAGAGAGATAAATGTGTAATAGGATGTGTCAAAATGAGGATGGACGCGCATATATATATATATACAACTCAATGGTGGTCAAGAGGTGTGACCATTGGGCTAGGTAAGCCCACATATGGGAGGGATGACCACTAGGTGTGAGAAAACAAATTTTGAATATCCCACTTTCCCTTATCTAAAAGAGACGATCTTTATATCAATTTTGGTCTTATGGAAAATAGAAATTTAATGGAATTATTATCTCCATGAACTGAGTTATCCAAAGTGGAATTTTGGCCTTAGATGCCAATTTTAACAACATTTCTTTTCTACATAATAAGAATTCTTACTTTATAATTGTAGGTGACCTACCGAGGCATAGGCCCAACTCATCCTCCTAACATGTACTGACAAGATGAACTACCAAAGATTGTGGTAAGAACTCTCAAACAGGGTTCATATGTTATGAGTATGGGTTTCCTTCCTCTGCACCAATTTTTTTTTCTAGGTGATTTCAATTTTCCATTCAATACAATTTTTCATTCAAATAAATTCCTAAATTCAAGTTGGAAGATGTACATCTTTATAAGTATATTCACACTCGATAGTGGTTCAAATTTGGACTGTTGGCTTTATCTATCAGTTGGAAGAAATGTTGGTAACATTTCAATTTTGGATGTGGCATCTTGAGAAACATTAACTTACAAGACCTTTAAGGTTTGAGAAAATTTTTCCTTTTCAATTCCAAAGTAGGTAGATAATTTTTTCATGTGAAAAATGTACATCTATGAATAGATCTTGAAAATATTTTAGAGTTATTTACTAGATTTGGTCATTAGCACAGACCTTATGTAAACTCTTATACTTGTTTCTTTATGTGTTCATATGTTTCTCTTGTGAAAGATCTAGCTATGTCATTGAACCATTGAATTTGGAACCTAGATGGGGCAGTGCTTGGAAACTTAATCTATACTCTATTCTTTAATAAGATGTTTTGCTGTCATTTCCTTGTTTATACAACAGTGTCAATGATTTGTAATAATTCCATCTACACATTTCTCTGGTGTCCTTTTGGTTTGTTGCACACCAATACAATGGTGTGTTATTCCCTCCATTCAGATACTCACATGCGTGCATTTGTATTATAGGAGTTGAATTTTTGAAGCATATAGTTCACATATATTCTTATACTATGGTAGGTGATTTGAGAGAAAAACTTGACCACTCTTAGATGATTGGAAGTCTGCACCGTGGATAGGATTACCTATTATTTTTTATGTTTTGGCCATGTGGAGTCTAGAGATGGGGCCCTTGCAGTGAGGAGATCTCTAACCGAGATAAATGAGAGCTCAGTGACCAAGAGAGTTTGTGTTATATGTTCCACTTTCTATTCAATGTTTTTGGACCTATCTTCTCATTTATATTTCGTCATCTTGTGTGATTGTTGTTTATTAACAAATATCAACTTGTTAAGAAAAACAACTAAAAAATAAGAAGAGCCCACTTGTTTGGTCGCCAATTGAACTCAGTCTACTTACAATACGACTCTTTTCATTCTTCTAAATTTTACCGAACTAATGCAGGTAGAAAGAAAAGAATGTTACAATTTACAGAACTAGGGGACACCAACCAATGCAGGTAGAAAGAAAAGAATGTTACAATTTACAGAACTAGGGGACACCGCTGAGGAAATAGCTAAATAGGAGGGACAGTTTGAAGACACGGTAGTTTGCTATCAAGTGTGCACCATAAGAATTTAGCTAAAGTTGGTTCATTGTCTCATTCTTCCATGAAGTAACTTTTGAAATAACTATAAAAATAACTTTTGAAATAATTATAAAAGTAACTTTTGAAATAATTATAAAACAACTTAGGAAAAAATGTTTTTATCTAATATAGAATTGTGCTTTTAGTTTCCTTTATTAGGTTTGTTGAAGAGCATGTTACCATGAAACAACCTAAGAGTGACTGTAGCCCCATCTTTTGGATGTTGAGTTATAGTGTGCAATTTTATAAAGTGAACTTATTAGTCAAGATAAAAAAAGTGATTTGTGCCAATAACTTGTCAACCCTATGAAAGATGATTTTTGTGAAAATTTGTGGAAGTTTGTAAAATTGTGAAATATAGAAACTGAGAGAAAAATTGTTATTGATCTGGAAATAAAAATTTAGAAAATGGAAAAAAAAATCAAAGAGTATAGAACTTTATTTTTTAATTGGTTGAATAAATGGACACTACTTTAGATTTCAGTTTAGTGGTATCGGGTTAATTTCCTATCATGATACAGGTAATTGATTCACGCTGCCATTAGGGATAAAGAAGGTGCTAAGGAAAATGAAAGGGTCTCTTTGCATGTCCACCTGGATGGGAAAGAGTTTGTGCATAACACTGTCTCATGGAAAATGTGACTAGATTGAACTGGACTTATTGTTTGAGAAAGAGTTCAAGCTCTCTCACACATCTCAAACTCGTAACCTATTCGTATCTAGCTACACTATAATAGAGTATCCTTTTAAGAAATTGGGAAAATAATCATGTATTTAGTGTTTATTGCTGTACGTGATTTTACAATCCTCATTGTTCCTTAACAAGCAACATTCATGAAGCCTTGGATGGCAGATGACCAAGGTAATCAAGTGACTTTTAGCTATGTGCCTAACCTACATTGATCTTCAATAATTGTGTTCTGGGTATTTTTATGTCTTCAACTTAAAAATTGAATTTCGTGACCACAAACCTAGAGTCATCACAAGAAGAGGAAGAAGAATTACCTCAAACAACAACATTAATTGCAAAGGAGAATGGTGGTGAGTTAGTAGTTTATTTGCATTATGCTTACATCTTGAAAATGGAAAGTTGTATGTAAAGTTTTTTTTCTTTATTTGTGTGTGAAAATAACATTTTTTGGGTTTTCCAATTTTTCCAAACCTGGATTTAATCCTATGAAGCCCTAATCTAAGTCATATGTAACTGATAAAGAAACATCTAAAGGGAAGCCAGAGGTGAAGCTGTTGAATCAAATTATAGACTTTTAATTTGATTAACATAAATTATCAACCAAGGATAGGTAACCTTGTGAGATTATGTGCAAAATATACGCAGACTAATAAGGTAAGTGTTTTTCTAAATAAAATCACACACACTCAGCTTCAAGAACTTTTTTCTTGATAACACTTATCAGCAAAGGCTATGGAAAAGATAATACATCTCTCTACAACACCTAGAATTGTTGATGTAGATCCAAAAAAGATACAAAGCCAAACAACAGTAATTAACTCAATTCACACTTTGTATAATATAAATGAAAGCATATTCAACAATTCCAAAGAATTCATCTAATGACCTGACATTTAACCATCATTCACACGCTGTTACAAATTAGAAAAAAGAAGTTCAAACAGTGTACTAATTCTAGTAATGCAAGAAAAAAGTAAATGGAAATAAAATAAATCTGCAACTACAGAGTAGTGAGTAAAGGGAGCCCTCCCTTACTCATAACCCCTTCAACTAGGAAATGAGTTACTCAATAAAATTCAGCAAAACATTAAGTATTATATTAATCTGGAAAATATACAGAAATCTAGGTCTGATATATTCAATCTGTCCTTCTTCTCTCCTGATCGTCTCTTAATCCCCATCCAAATAACATAAAGTTCTTTTATACAAATGCCTGGGCATAACTTGCCTCAAGTCAGAAATTATAACACCCTACAACTACTCGCTAACAATAGCTGATAAATATCCCAGAAATAAGCATGATGAGGTAGATCCATGACTGAAATAATGGATCGAACAGATTTTGTGAAGCTGAAGGAACTGCCTTTTAATACAACCATCTGCAAAAGGAATGAAGGTCTAGGAAGTTTCAATGGCAGTTCTGAAGTGACCAAGGACAACATCCATATTAGTGACTTTCTCAATGAAACCCATGTCTTCATTCTCCTCGAGGCTGACCCGAACTTGCTCAACCATGAATATCGCTGCAAGAAATCGGGGCAGTTACAGGAAATCTAGGCACCTAAAGGAAATCCACGAACTTGCAGGAAATCACGGAGGTTACAGGAAATATCTGCATCTACAGGAAATTGATGATTGTAGGAAATCTCTGCATCTACATGAAATCAATGACTGCAAGAAATCTCGGCATCTACAGGAAATCAGCTACTGTAGGAAATTGCAGAGTAGTTGTAGGAATCTTGGAACTACTTCAGCAAATGCTTGATCTGGTTAAGGTGTGGTCAATTTCTTTGACATTTGACATTGTAGATGATTCTATTAGATAACATTTTAAGTTCAAAAATACTTGAGAATTAAATTAAAATTGTACATTTTAAAATAATTTGCATTTTTTAAACTTCACAACACCCTTTTAGTCAAAATACACAAAATGTAGTAAAAGAGGGTTTTTAAGGATAAAAAGGGTTCAAAATAAAGGGGTTAAGGCCTCAAAAATATTATAAAAAATGAGCAAAATTGGGACTCAACGGAAGCCACTATTCAAAAATCACTAAGAAGATGACTTTGTTTCCAGTTCTGATGGAGATGGTGATGACCATGATGAGTTCTCACTTTTGTCTATTTACTTTATTGTTGTTGACATCTCAATGGATTTTCTCTCAATAATTATAGAAGAGAAGTCTTCAAGGATTAGTTTGTTTGTTAAGATGAATAGGCATGGGTGTGGATCTAGTCTGAATCTTTTGGAAATGGGATGGGGTAGATGAGTGGTGAACATAAAACTGTACATATTTTTTCCAAAGAATATCTTAGTAGGACTCTGCTTGATTCCCTAGAATATCTAGGTGCTTTGACCTTATATTCAACATGGAATTTATGTTATAGTTGCATGGATTTTTCTTCTAAATTTACATAAAATGCATGCAAAATTTGGGTTAACTATTTCATGTTTCTGAAAATCAAATCAAAATACATAATAAAATAGGTGCCAACTTCTGGACACATGTATATATTCATGGTTTTATTAAATCATTAACTATTCCCTTTGATTGTTCACACTCAAGGAGGTGGCTAACCAAGTTGGAAATTTACAGAAAATTTACAAATGCATTGCTAGTGGCTGTCATTGTTTTTGTGGTTTCAATTGGTTATGAGGTGATCCTCTATTTTGTTACTCTAGATATATTGTCTTGTTAATTAGAATAGATACACTAACATGAGTGAGCAATGGACACATTTTTTTCTTTGCTAAAACAAACTATATGCATTTTGCTTCATCTTATGACTTGGAAATTGAAATGGTTTCATATTATGTAGTTCCAATTAATATTGAATTTTGACTAGCACTTGATTTTGTATTCTTAAGTCTTTTGCATAAAGCCAAATGAAAGTGAACCCTGAATGCTAGCATAAAATAAAATAATAAGCTAGTCCTATATCTTTCTTCCTTTTTTTCTTTTTGTCACTAGGTTGAGCCTAGGCTAGGGTCAACCCATATATTGGATGAAACAATAATCTATCGACACATAGGTGAGTACTATATCAATAATTGGGCATATTTGTTTGTTATTTTATGTTATGAGCGTCTAATGTGATAAGTAAATTTCTAATCTATAATTAGTGTTTTTGTTTTATTATTTAATATTAACTCTTTCTTTGGAAAAAAAATTGTAATTTTTTTCAAAAACAAGATTACAGTTTACAGATGCCTTAAGGATTTCAAGATTTTATAAAAGTATTTGATGTTATAAGATACACAATGAATGCCACATTATCAAAACTAAACTGACTAAATCCATAACATATACTTCCCCAGAAAAAGATCAAATACTGCTCAAGCAGATCTTCCATATAAACAGAGCCAGAAAATATTATCCTAAAAAAAATCACTCCAAGACTAATCTCTGCTAATATCCTGAAAAATAAATAAATTATAATAGAAAATAACTAGAAATTCTCAACATAACCACTAGTTACAAGTAAAAAGGAACCTAACCACTAGTTACAGGTAAAAAGGAAAACAAAGCCGTAGAGATGCCCCTCAAAGTCTTGTCCCTAACAGGAGCCTGAGTCTAATCTATAATTAGTTGTCCATGTAAAGTTAAAATTGCTTTTGAATGACTTGCTTCAAAGTTTAAAGGATGCACTGGGTTCATTTAAAACGTTTAACAAGTTATTTCTTTTCCTAATTTTTCTTATTTATTTAATGTTTTAACTCAAGTCGGTGGATTTCCCCGTGTTCCAAAATCCCTCGCAGCGTGGATCCAGAACCACTAGTTTTGAAACCTAGATACATAATTATATTATATACATTTCTTCACGAGTTACGAAGGGTGCTATTTGGTAAATAACTTTTGTGAGATATGATGTATTTAAACTCTAAATTCACCCATTTTCTGTAAAATGGCTAGCTGATGTAGGAGTGAACAAACACTTTCAAAATGTCATGCTTTTGTTATAGGTTATCAAGTTGCTACAAGGACATGTTTAAAAATCTGGAACTTGTTTTTGAATCAGCTACTTGTCAGAATGGCTTTCGAACTTAAACCTGATCCATTAGATTCAATGAACTGAATTTTAAAAAATACATAAAATGATTAAGTTTTAATGAAAATAATGTAGGATTCACAATCTTTAGAGGTAAAATATGCAAAATTTTCTCATCTATATAGGGTTTAAGGGTAAATACTAAATATATCAAAATGGCACTCAGTGCAATACATATCTCAACAAAATACACAATCAATGAGTTTCCAAAAACTCTACTACAAGCTACTAGGCCACTAGCCTACTACAAATCACTCATCAATGTGATTACTCATAAAAATCATCACCAATACTAGAAATTGGTTCATTAGCAGGAGCTATATAAACATCATCTAGTTCAAAGTCTTCAAACTCCTCAAATTCATAAATTTTATAATATGGTAGAAAAAACCCTAACCTACCTAACCAATGATTTTGGTTTGAGTGAAGGGTTCATCTCCTTAACCTTATAATATATATGAAAACACTTAACATCCCTAACCATTGATTATGGTTTGAGTATGCCCAAATATATATGCCCCAAATTTTGCAAAACTTATGCTTATATAAATTTTGCATAATATATGCCCCAATATATGCCCCAAATATTGCAAAACTTATGCTTATATATAAATTTTCTCAGGTTTGTACTAGCACACATATTTTAATGTATTAATTAGTGAACAACTTAGTAATATGACCAAAGAAATGATCTTAAAGTTATTTCAATTATAATAGTATAAAATGACAATTTTCCCTCATAATTTGTGGAGCAAAAATCAAGTTATGCATAGTAACCTTATTAGAGATTAATGAACTTCGAAGATAATTTTACTCAAAAAATGTTATATTGAGGGAGAGCTCTCAATTTTCTCACAGAGAACATTAAAAAAAATTAACTTAAATTATAATGTTTAGAGTTGGTAATGTTTTGTTGTATATTTTGTCCATGTAACAAAGGACCCGGTCCTTTAGCCCATAAATAAGGGTAAGATACTTTTCATGGCTCAAGGAAATTTAACAAGAAAGTTCAAGGCCATTTAACAAGAAGGCTCAAAGCCATTACAACCATATACTGAATATGAGCTCATCATGCGAGTTGTGGGAATTGAACTTGGATTGGGAGGATAAAAGTCATTCTTCCCAACCTGTGAAATAAATCCAAAAAAATCCAATTGTCAATATTTTGGGTATATATAAGCACACTATTATGTATTTTCTAGGAGCAAACTTGATATTGTCACATTGTTATGATTTTGGTTATGTGGTATGGAGTCTTATAACTTATACATATAGCATGTTGTTTATTTATTCTATTCTATTATGTTTACTTTTATGTTTTAGGTCAGTATAGAAGGAAAGACAAATTCCATTGCTTTCTAAAAAAGAATGTTAAGCTTACTACCAAATTAATGGATGCTATTAAAATGTTCATTCACTAACTATTTCATTCTCAGCTTGGCTTTCTATATTTTCTACGAAAATACCCTCCATATATTTTTGAAAATGAGACCAAGTCTTATTTCCTTGAACTAGGTTAATATGCAATTTAAGATTTCATTCCTAATCTCATTTGAGATGTTCATTAAAAGTAATATTTCTTATTTATGTTCCAAGTCCAGTTGTGAGAAGTCATAGTTGGAAAATTTTAGTGGTATGTTCAAAATTTCCTGAACTTATAAGTATATTATTAATCTCTAAAACTCTTTTTGTTAGAAATTTCCCTTTCCTTAGTTATATATTATTTGATTGCAATTGACTGTATTTCAAGGCAACATACCCTTTTCGCAAGTGTTGGCAGAGTTCATGGATCATAACTAGATTTTGGCACATGCTTTTCTTTGCTCTACTCTGCATCATCTGTGTGATGTGGGCACCATCTCAAAGTTGTACACGGTAAGATCAATTGAGGTTCACAGTTAATAAACAGTATATGTTTTTCATCTCTTTTATATTTTTCATGTGTCATAGGATAAACAAATCAAAGCAATTCAAACTTCTTCATTTACGACGACAAGCCAGAAAAGGGAATTTGAAATTCAAAATCAATTTTGATGAGATTTTTTAAACCATTGCCGGTAAACAAGTAAGGTTACTTGGAAGAAGTTAGAGAAGATTTTGATGAAGTGGAATCTTAGGCCTCGACAACATCAACATCAGTGGTTGACGATGATGTTAAGCAAAAATTGAAAGAAAGGAAGCTGGTGAATATCGATCTTTTCAACTTAGATGATGACACTGAAGAGGACAAAAGAGAATAGCCATGATCACATAATTTTCGTTGGGTTTCCTTGATTATAATATTATTATTGTAGGTCTGAAATCATATCATTTATATACAAATATATTTTTGTTGTGAGTGTTGAAATGGCCATAAATTATAGATTATTTCTAGTGAAATTAGTATGCATTGGATAAATCTTTCCTTTTTTACCAAATAAAGCATTGTTTCTTGTATTTTAGGTGAGTGGCTTTTGTATGTTTTCAAAGATTGAGCATAGTAATATAACTTGTAAATATTGTCATCTAGGTGATAGGTGTAGTGCATTTAGGAAGATTGTCTTGATTAGTAATTTGGTACACTTACGTGAATTCATTCCGCAAGCAAATAAGCCTTTGTACACATTAACACATTGCATTGTGTTAGGATTAATATTGCAAAGGGTTTGAATAAGAAAGATGCCATGCAACTTTAGATATATGGTGCAGCAAAAGATAACATGTATAGCTAATTCAATGACTATTTAACAACTTGTACAAGGTATTTTGTCCTAACTATCACGTTTCATTTTTGTGAGATATTTCTAACATATAGATCCTCTAGCCCATAAATGAATTTAGTCTTGGATGAAATCCTAAGTGTTACAGGTGTCTAGAAAATTCATAAAAAAATGTTAAAAAATTGTTTTGGGATGATGGTATTCAGCTAGAAATGAAAATACAAACTAAATAAAGGCATTAACAAGTTGAGTTTGGAGTTGTTGCACATTGTAGGTACAAGGAGGGTGAACCGACACACTCTTGCTTCATTATTCATATGGTCGAGTGCACAATATGGGTGCTAATGTGGAACAATGTGATTATGGACACTAAATTGTGGTTATCTCCCCAAGATGCACAGATGAGACCACCTTGCCATTTCCCTTCCCACAAACATGGCTACCCACATATGGATAAATTTTGCAGCCCACCATGTTGCAGAAATGATAGTCTCCTTGTAATTATGTTGGAAGATGATAAATTGAGTATGGTATTCTTAAAAATACCATATTATAGTTTCTTTGCAATCTTCTTGTTTTGAAATTCATTTGCTAATAGTTTACATAATACTTTATGTATGTTATTTGAGATGTTTACCATCATATCAATTTCATGAATATATGATTGCTTATTGTTGTTAAACAAATGAATGTGCAAGAACTACCTCCAAATTTTATTGTGAAGGATTTGTTAGACAAAATAGCTTGTGGAAGTTCACTTTTCACATCATATGGTCTGCCAATGCAAGAGGAGTTGAGGCCAAGAGTGAATCAAAAAACCGTTAGTGATCCTTGTAAGAAGCTAAAAATGGGTGATTTAGTTGAATTGACTAAGTCAATACCACATAAGTTTTTCACTATATAGAGGGAAGAAATAAGTCAAATTTTTTGGTAAGGTACATGAATTCCATATGCAATAGGCCATATGCTAGGAAATAATTCACAAGTTGCAAATGTGACCACTTATGTAGCAACTGGATAATTATTTTTGGAGTGAATGGAAAGAATGGAGACCAAAAGATTCACTTTATTAAATGCTCAACAACAAGGTTCAATGTCATCACACCAATATACTTGTTATGAGATCAACATGTCACTTATGGAAATTGAAACTTGGTGGGAAGGATAACAATCGTTCCTCCCAACTACCGGAGATAAACCCAATTGACAACTTTCTTTGTGGAGCTTATAATCAATATTATGAGAATCACTATTTTTTTTGTAGTAAATTAGTTATATTCTTTGAATAATTTAAAGCACATTATTTTAACAAGGCTAGGATATAGGTATGTATAACCACTAGAGGAAGGTTTGGGATTGTCTCAGCTATTTCAATTCCCATATTTCTATTTGACTCCTTTAGAGAAAACTATATATTCAAATACAAACTCAACTCAAATCAAACTAAAATAAAAAAACCTAATTATGAAGATGTTTCTCTCTCCACTACCTTACAATGGCTTTATTTTTTTTTGAATTATACTTGAATTTCATTGATAATAACCTAGATATATATATAATATATATATATATATAATATATATATATATATATATATAGATATTTAACACCAAATTGACATCACTGTAAAAATACAAATATCCAATTAAGTATGACCTAAATATGATTCAAAGAATTTCATATGTAGATTAACAAGTGGGAGAGTAACTTCTGATGTGTAAAGTTTTATTAGAGGAACTCTTTGTTTGTTTTTTTGTTAGAAAATGTTTTGCTCTTGGTTTTATGTGACTTTCAAACTATCATTTGTAGCATGTTGAGTAATGGGAAAGGATAATGTGACATTTATATCACATAAATTAACTTTGAATTAAAGGATATAGAGTTTAACCAAACTATTGTTAAAGGGAGAGGAACATCTTAAAACGTTGTCTAAGGATACGCCATATAAAGAGTTTGAACACAAGTAATATATGGTTTTTTCTTTTGCACATAAGTTCTTTTTTCTACCCAAGATATCATAGAAAGAAAAATATTGATATTGTAGGAATTATTTGAGGACCTCACTAAGTTCAATTTTTGTAACTTCCTACTTAATTGATAGCTTCTCATGACACAAAGGCTTTAAATATGAATTAATATGTTCCTAAAAAAAATCAGATTCAAAGTTTATAGATATAGAAGATAACAACAAATGCCAATGCTTTCATTTGATTGTTACCTAACTCTTGTGTGGGCACGTTACACAAAATGGGATTGGAAAAAGGATGGGGAGGCAATGTGGAGCATGTCTTCGATATGATTCATTTGTTGTTGGAGATCCTTAAGGAACCTAAGGCATCCACTTTGGAAATGTTTCTAGTAGGGAATTGTATGGTTTTAATGTTGTGATTCTTTCACCTCATGGTTATTTTGGGCAAACAAATGTTTTAGGAATGGTAGAAAAAACATGAGTGGACTGATTTTTTATAATTGCAATGTCCATTCCATGATATATTCTCTTTATTGTTTGATTGTATTTTGAACGTTTCTTTTGATTTTGTTTTTGTTTTTAACTATGAAATTGAAAATACTTGCTATCATGTCCATTTAAACAACATCTAGATCTTGAAGAATGAGCTGCATGATATTAGTTGAAATCTTTTTAGTTATTTTGTGTTAAAAAGATTTTCATCACTTAGAAAAGTTTACTTTCATGTTGTTATTTGAGCATAGGTTCTCTATATACTAAACCAAATTCATGTGTATGTTGTTGCTAATAAAATAAAAAATATTAGACATCACACCTCACATTATATGTTTTCACAAGTTATCTACAACTTGATCTTTCTAGCATGTAACTTAGTTAGCATGATTGCACCTAAGCTTTCTTTTAAGGTTGAATACAAAGTTACTAAAGTATTAGTTTCTAGGGTAATGTTTTATTTTCTTTGTTTATAAAGGTCATCTGGCCACATAGTGGCCACAATTTCCCAATTGAAGAAAACTTGTTCGAGTTTCTTACTATTGTGGGGAAAAATGACATTAACATTGTTGATGTTGAGGTATATGTGGTATACATATTTTATAGTCTACTTTAGTTTATATTCTAGTGTTCTGATGCAGGAGCATGTGACTCAGAGGGAAAAAGTATTCCAACTTATTCCAAAAATAAAATAAAAAATCTACATGCAAGGGAGTGGGGTCCTTTAGCGTGCATTTTCTATGTTTTTTTTAGGATAAGCGTAGAGAATAAAACATGCTATCTATATCACATATAGATAAGCTGTAATAAAGCTTTCCATTTTAATCATTCCATGAAAAGCCTGCTTTTGTAATAGATAAGGTCTCAGAAGACCTATCCATTATTAATAAAAAATAAAGTGGCCGCCAAGCTCGCATTAGAGAGAGGGGCGGTGCCAGAAGAATTATCATTGAACGTTTCTCTCGGCGTTCTAAAAACTCAACGATTTTCTGTTAGTATGGATGGATGTATTCAATAATTGACTGTGCTGTGTATTGAGAGGGTCGAATTGCATTGCTATATCCGCTTGATGCTTTACTGTGTATTGGAGCATTTTGGTTCGTTTCTTTTCATTGTGAAAACATATTGTTTCCGCCACTTTAATCTCATTTTATTACAGTCAGAGGAAAACTCTGTTTGCGTAGAGTAATTGCGACATTGTCTTAAGGGAACAGTGGGTGGACATGAAGCCTTATCAATACGGGTTCTCAATATTGCATCATAGAAAGCCTTTGCATTTGTTATGTGAGATCTCAGATTTATAGGAGCTGAACATTATAAGGACCAGCTTAAGGGAGCGCCGGTTCGAGTGGTCATCACGTAGTGAGCTTTGGATATCCGCGATAAGGAAAGGAACAATATAAAGCGAGATTATATTATAAGTAATCCTTTTGAATTACTGTCCGGTAATGTGTGTCGTAAGTCATTCCATAACTCCTAGCAACTAAGAAAGGAGCTTGAGAGCAATCCAGACAAAAGTTAACATTTTATACTTTTATGAAGAGGATGGCAATAGACTTCTATGAACATGCCATTACCTATTAAGGAATCTGCTTGACGTTTTAAGTATTGATGCTCCAGTAAGAAAGCAGCAATAGTTAGCGATAAGTTGGCTTTGTTATAAAACTAGCAGTAAGTATAATTTGGTGGAATTCCATACAGTTCACTACGTTGATGTGTTGGATACCTTAAACAATTGAGGCAATGAAGCTATCATTTTAATGATTGATACGCCTGAAGACTCTTCAAGGGAAATTGAGACTAATATTCAGGAGATTGCGGCCAAATTGGGAAGATTATCCCTAACGTCTGCACCCACACCATCATTAGTGGTATCAGAGCCATCAACTGACATTGAATTGAATCTCAGGAGCAGAAGAAGGATGGCTTTAAGACTTGGAAGAGGACGAGGACGTGGTGGAAGAGGATGGCCTGTTGCGAATGCTGAAATAATGGAAACCATAGAAGAGTTGCGAGCTAGATTGGATGCGTTAACCTAAGACAAAAACATAGATGATGGAGATGTCACTGAACCCGAAATTGAAGCTACAGAAGAGGAGGAAGCTGTACAGGTTACTCCTGAGATGAGGTTCTTTCAGTCAATTTTGAAATTCACAGCTAGGCCATGGAACCGATTAGTACCGGTATACCAAGGAGGACTTTATCTAGAAGAATTGATCGATTGGATTAATAGCATGGAGAAATTCTTCGATTATGAAGAAATGGAAGATGAGAAGAAAGTAAAGTTTGTTGTCACCAAATTAAAAGGCCATGCAACGCTCTAGTGGGATGGTGTGCAGGCGGAAAGGAGGAGACTTGGTAAGCAGCTAATCAAGAATTGGAGTAGAATGGTAGCAAAGTTAAAACGTAAGTTTTTGCCCAATAATTATCATCAAACATTGTTTAGACAAATGCAGAATCTTAGACAAAGAGCTTTGACAGTAAAAGAATACACAGAAGAGTTCTATAAGGTGAGCATAAGAGCTGGAGAAGCCCAAGATATAGATGAGAAGGTGGCTAGATATATGAATGGCCTCAAGATGTACATTCAGGATGAGATAAGTTTGTTGTCTCCAAAAACAGTAGAGGAAGCTTATCAGATAGCACTGAAAGTTGAAGAAAAGCTCATGAGGAAGCAGTATGCCAGAGGGAGAGAGACTTGCAGAGGAAAAGGAAGTCAAGGTGGTAGTGGAAGATCTACAACACCTAAATAAGGAGCTAGCAGTAGCTCAACCCAGCATGCACCCACAGGAGGTGATGCAAGAGGCAGAAGGAGTTTTTCTAGAGGAAGAGGAGGCAGAGAAATAAGATGTTACAGATGTAATAAGCTGGGACACAGAGCTTTTGAGTGCCCAGAGAATGCAGAAACAAAGCAGAGGAATGCAATTGTTGCTCTAGTTGAGGGAGAGGCACTACTGGCAGCAGTAATAGAAGAAGAAAATACACTGAAAAGAGGAGAATCTCTGGTAGTTAATAAAGTTTTGCTTAAGCCAGCATAGGAGATCGCTGAACCGCCACAAAGGAAGACTTTATTCAGGACAGTGTGCAAAGTCCAAGGGAAATGTTGCCAGATGATCATTAATAGTGGCAGCACTGATAATTTTGTTTCTACAGAAGTAGTGGAGAAATTGAAGCTGAAGACAATGAAGCATTCAACACCTTATAAAGTTTCATGGTTGCAAAAGGGACATCAACTGTTGGTAAGTGAACAGTGTGAAGTGGAATTTCAAGTGGGCAAGTACAAAGATAAAATTGTTTGTGATGTGATGCCTATGGATGCGTGTCACATATTGCTTGGAAGACTTTGGCAATATGACAAAGGAGCCATACATGATGGGAAGAGAAACACCTACAAATTTGGAAAGGATGGTGTCAATCATACGTTGCTACCTCTGCAAGAAGAAGATGGACCGGGACAAAAGACTAATCCAAAAACTCTGTTACTTGGAGGAAAGGAATACTTGAAGCAGATTGAAGAAAATGAGGTAAATTTTGCTGTAATTTGCAAGCCCAAGGTAATAATGACTTCCACTAAAGTTTCTGATTTACCCATTGAAATTCAAGAAATGTTGGAGAAATATTATGATATTATTGTTGATGATTTGCCTAATGAATTACCGCCCATTCGAAGAGTCAGCCATCATATAGATTTGATTCTTGGAGCAAGCCTACCTAACAAAGCAGCGTATAGAATGAATCCTATAGAAAATGAAGAAGTTAAGAAACAGGTGCAAGAATTACTTGACAATGGGTTGATCAAAGAAAGCTTGAGTCCTTGTGTGGTGCCAACAGTGCTGAGCCCAAAGAAAGATGGAGGATGGGGAATGTGCACAGATTCAAGAGCCATTAATAAGATCACAATCAGGTACAGATTTCTGCCACCCAGAATTGAAGATTTAATGGATTGCTTGTCTTGCGCAAAATGTTTTTCAAAACTAGATCTTAAAAGTGGGTATCATCAGATAAGGATAAGAGAAGGGGATGAGTGGAAAACCGCTTTTAAGACCAATGAAGGATTATATGAATGGAGAGTGATGCCTTTTGGGCTGTCAAATGCACCAAGTACATTCATGAGGCTTATGAATGAAGTTCTTAAAGAATTCATTGGTAAATTTGTAATAGTATATGTGGAAGATATATTAGTCTATAGCAGGTCCAAGGAGGAGCACTTGAGGCATTTAAATTATGTCATGCAAAAGCTACAGCAAGAAAAAATATTGTTGAACCTGAAGAAATTTTTATTCATGAAAGAGGAGCTGGTGTACTTGGGATTTGTTATCTCATCTAAAGGGTTGAAGATGGATCCAGAGAAGATCAAAGCAATTGTGGAGTGGCCTTCACCCAAAAGTGTTTTTGAGGTAAGGAGTTTTCATGGTCTTGCTAGTTTTTACAAAAAATTCTTTAAGAATTTTAGTAAGATTAATGCACCTATTATTGAGACCATAAAAAAGGATAAACAACCATTTAAATGGATTGTTGAAGCAGAGGAATTTTCAGCTGTTAAAGAAGAAAATAATTAAAAAACATGTTTTGGTTCTTCCTAATTTTAACAAAACTTTTCAAGTTAAGTGTGATGCCAGCGCAGAAGCAATTGGAGGATTTTTAAGCCAAGAAGATAGACCGATAGCTTATTTCAGTGAAAAGCTAAATGATGCAAAAAATAAGTATTCTTCTTATGATAAGGAGTTTTACGCAGTTGTGCAGGCATTAAAGAAATGGAGGCATTATTTAATGTCAAAAGAATTTATTCTCTATTCAAATAACCATGCATTGCAGTTTATAATGTAGCAGCCAAAGCTCAACCAGAGACATGCTAAATGGGTAGAATATCTTCAAAGTTTTCACTTTGTGTTGAAGCATATAACTGGGCAGTCAAACAAAGTTGCAGATGCCTTAAGTAGAAGGAATGTATTGTTGCAATAAATTCAAATCCAAGTGCTGGGTTTTTATTTTCTTAAGGAATTATATGAAAACGATTCAGACTTTAATGAGGCATTTGAGGCTTGTAAAAATCCTGCCTTGGTGGATAGGAGCAAGTGGTTGGATTATTTCCTACAAGATGGAATGTTATTTAAGAAAAATCAGTTGTGTGTACCAACCTATTCGATGAGAGAGAATTTAATCAAAGAGAAGCATAGTGGAGGACTTGCAGGACATTTTGGTACAGAGAAGACTTTTGAGCAACTTAACAGATTTTATTTCTGGCCAAAAATGAAATCTGAAGTACAGAAGTATGTAAGAAATTGTAAAGTCTGCCAGTATGCAAAAGGAAGAAGCCAAAACATAGGATTATATATTCCATTTCCAATTCCAGATAGGCCTTGGGATATGGTAAGTATGGATTTTGTGGTGGGATTACCAAAGATTCAAAGAGGTTATGATTCAATCTTTGTTGTAGTGGATAGATTTTCAAAAATGGCACACTTTATTCCATGTTATAAAACTAGTGATGCTTCTCACATTGCTAACTTGTTTTTTAAAGAAATTGTAAGATTGCATGGATTTCCCAAAAGCATTGTTTCAGATAGGGATTCGAAGTTCGTGGGATATTTCTGGAGAACACTATGGAAAAAGCTGGGGATCAAATTAAGTTTTAGCTCTGCCTATCATCCTCAGACTCATGGATAGACCGAAGTTGTGAACAGAAGTTTATGCAATCTTTTGAGGAGCCTTACTGCAAAGCATACAAAGAAATGGGATCAAGTGTTACCACAAGTTGAGTACGCATATAATTACACACCGAACAGGAGCACAGGACAGAGCCCATCAATATTGTTTATGGAATGCATCCTAGAGGAATATATGAATTAAGGAATTTGGGAAAAGAAGAAATGAGAAGTGCAGAAGGTGAAGACTTTGCTTCAAGAATGCAGGCGATACATGAACAGGTGAAATAGAAGCTGCAAGATAGCAACATTAAGTACAAAACTAGAGCAGACATGAGGAGAAGAGAAGTGAACTTTGAAGTTGGGGACTTGGTTTTAGCACATCTCAGGAAGGAGAGATTTCCAAAAGGGGAGTATAATAAGTTAAAATCCAAGAAAATTGGACCATGCAGGATACTGAGGAAATTCTCTACAAATGCTTATGAGATTGAATTACCACCTGGTGTGGGAATATCACCAATTTTTAATGTTGCAGACTTGTATAAGTATGAGGATGAAATTGCAGATGATACAATACAGGATCAAGATACTCCAGAGATTAACTGGGTAAAAAAGTTACCCACTGCAAAGAATTTACAACTAGAAAGAATTCTGGACAAGAAGGTGCACAAGAAGACAAGGAGACGAGAGTACCTCCAGTATCTGGTAAAATGGAAGGGACAATGAATCACTGAAGCTACTTGGGTTACGGAAGACGTTCTAGAGAAACTAGGCAAATCTGTAGATGAGCTCATGGACAGGAGCCCATGAAGAATTTTGTCCTCAGGAGTCTGATGTAGGAGCATGTGACTTAGATGGAAAAAGTCTTCCAACTTATTCCAAAAATAAAAAAAACCATCTACAGGAAAGGGAGTGGGGTCCTTTAGCCTGCATTTTCTATGTTTTTTTTAGGATAAGAGTAGAGAATAAAACATGCTATCTATATCACAGATAGATAAGTTGTAATAAACCTTTCCGTTTTAATCATTCCATGAAAAGCCTGCTTTTGTAATAGATAAGGTCTGAGAAGACCTATCCGTTATTAATAAAAAAATAAAGTGGCCACCAAGCTCGCATTAGAGAGAGGGGTGGTGCCAGAAGAATTATCATTGAAATTTTCTCTCGGCGTTCTAAAAACTCAATGATTTTATGTTAGTATGGATGGATGTATTCAATAATTGACTGCGCTGTGTATTGAGAGGGTCAAATTGCATTGCTATATCTGATTGATGCTTTACTGTGTATTGGAGCATTTTGGTTTGTTTCTTTTCATTGTGAAAACATATTGTTGCCGCCACTTTAATCTCATTTTATTACAGTCAGAGGAAAACTCTATTTGCGCAGAGTAATTGCGACATTCTCTTAAGGGAACAACGGGTGGACATGAAGCCTTATCAATACGAGTCGTCAATACTGCATCATAGAAAGCCTTTGCATTTGTTATGTGAGATCTCAGATTTATAGGAGCTGAACATTATAAGGACCAGCTTAAGGGAGCGTCGGTTCGAGTGGTCATTGCATAGTGAGCTTTGGAGATCTGCGATAAGGAAAGGAACAATATAAAGCGAGATTATATTATAAGTAATCCTTTTGAATTACTATCCAGTAATGTGTGTCGTAAGTCATTCCATAACTCCCAGCAACTGAGAAAGGAGCTTGAGAGCAATCGAGACAAAAGTTTACGTTTTATACTTTTATGAAGAGGATGGCAATAGACTTATATGAACATGCCATTACCTATTAAGGTATCTGGTTGACATTTTAAGTATTGATGCTCCAGTAAGAAAGAAACAATAGCTAGTGATAAGTTGGCTTTGTTATAAAACTGGCAGTAACTAGAATTCAGTGGAATTCCATACAGTTCACTACGTTGATGTGTTGGATACCTTAAACAATTGAGGCAATGAAGCTATCATTTTAATGACTGATACGCCTGAAGGTGCTTCAAGGGAAATTGAGACTGATATTCAGGAGATTGCAGCCAAATTGGGAAGATTATCCCTAACGTCTGCACCCACACTATCATGTTCATCGTATTTCATGTCTTATACTCTCCATTGTATCTTTGTTCATTTTCATGAGAGGAACTGAGTATTGATGGTAGGAAGCAAGGTTTCAATAGAGGGAAAAATAACATAGAGCGATAGATGCAAAAAGAGAGAGAGAATAGAATCCCTCTGATAGCCTTACAACCAATATCCCACATAAAACACACATAGAGATTCATGGTCAAGTATTTAGAATTAGTGGATTCACTTGTAATGCCTTGACAACACAATGATAATTTTTTAAAGTGGTGAAATAATATTTCGTGTGTAAATGGTAGTCCAACCAATATTAAGTTGGAAATTCATATTTTAATAGATAATATTTTATATAATATAATTTATGTGGTTGAAATTATTTATAGTTGCACTTGATATTATTTAGTATTGTAATTAACATATGTAATTTTCTGTTTTCATATTAGATGAACATGTACATTGTATGACAATTTTTTTAAATTTAATTGCAAAATCATACTAATTAATTTATGTTGATTAATAATGAACAAAAAATCAATCTAAAACTACTAAATTAGTAGTTTATATTGATTAATGATGAACTCAAATAAAATGAATATACAACTAAATTATTTGTTTATAATGATTATTAATTGAAGTAAATGAAATGAATATAAATTACTAAATCAACCATTTGTATAATGAATATGAAATTACCACAAAAAGATAAATGAATACTACAAACAATACATTTATAATTACAAATGACAACTAAAGTTTGCATATATACGACTATTAGTAGCTAATTTACAGTATCTTATAACATGACTGAAATCTAGTCATGTTTCTTTGGTCATTAATTGGTTTCAAACAATGACTAAAATTTGCATATATATACGACTATTAGTAGCTAATTTACAATGTCTTATAACATGACCAATATTTTGGCCATATTTCTTTTTCATTAATTGGTTTTCTTAGGTGATCATATAGTAATATATTATGTTGTATATTTGGTCATTAATTGTGACAATTAATGACTAAATCAATGACTAAATTAATGACCAAATTTATGACTAAATATACTGCTAGATAATAAAATTGAGACAACCAATTAATGACTAAGCTAAAAATGACTAAAAGTTGGTTGCTTTATAAGATATTGTATATTAGCTACTATTGGTCACCGACTGAAAAATGGTCATTTACATGCAAATTTTAGTCATTTTTTTACTAATTAATTAGCCATTTTGTACTAGTGAATATTATAGTTTTGAGTGGTGTGAGCATTGGGATTGTACGAGGACTTTCGTAGCACACCTCAAGAAGGTGGTCGAACGACATAATTAGGGTTAGGTCGCTCTATATGAAGAGGACCAGAACTTGACGGGGTAGAAGAAGAAGGGGTAGCTTCTTTTTCTTTCCCTATTGCTGGGGTAAGAGTTTGATAATATTTTGATCTAGTAGCCACGTTGATGGGCATACTCATCATGAACACTTGTTAACCTGAGGAAGAAGACGATTGAGGCTGGTCTACCATTTGGGTTTGCTGGGATGGAAACAACTCTTTTAAGACACCTGGGATCCCCTTGAGAAAACGACTAACTTCAGATCATCTCGAAAAATCCTTAGTATAGTGATCCTCCTCACAAATGAGGCATGGATACTTAGGCTTCTATTGGGAAGCATCACCAACAGATGACTTAGGAGGACCCTATTTTGGGGGATTCAATTTACCCTTGCCTTTGCCTTTCATCTTACCTTTCGAGGATTTGTCTATTGTGGTGAACTGAATAGCATAGACCTATGAGGTTTTACCAGGGCCAAGCGGATTAGGAGATGACTCATTGGAAGCAGTGTTGGAGACCTATTTCTATTTGGAAGAAGCTTTTGCATGGGTCTGTATCACTAAACCAATTACTCCATCAACATGAGGTGTAGCACGAGACTTCGATGACGTCAGAGCAGATGATGGTCTGGGTGCATCAGGTAAGACATCATATAACGTGTGAGACTGCGAATAGACAAGGTCTAGATACTGGGCACATGCGATAGCTTGTTCCTCGGGGATACATCCTCCCATAGCTATGTCATCAACAATTTTATTGATGAAGGATTTGGTGAACCATTCGGTCAAAAACTGATCATCAATCTCTAACTTAATCAAGCGACACCGATGCCTCCATTCATCAATATCAGCAGAGACATGGGTCGCAGCGTCTTGCTTGAGAAACGTTAGTAGATGGGTGTTGGTTTCATAGTGAACCAACAATTGGAAATGTGTGAGAAAGGCCATGGTGAGAGTGATAAAGTCATGATAGGTATTTCGATGTAGCTCGATATACCACTTAGCTGCAACACCTATAAGAGTTGGTTGGAAAAGACGAAGATGAATGGAATCATCAATGTAAGAATTTGAGGAACACTATAAGTGATATGACATCGCATGGGCTTGTGGATCCTCTTTTTCTTTTCCTTCAAACATTGGAAAATGACTCAAAATCTTGCAAGGGACCAGAGGCCAGTATGGCAAATGAAGAATTGGATAATTCATAAGTCGAGACACACATGGCAACTCTAGTGTAGCCAAAAATGACAACCGGGTGTTAAAAGGTATTGGAGGTCGGTAAGTGAGTCCAATTAGAGGAGCCCATCCTTGCTGGTAAATATTTTGTCCTCGTAGTGGAGGGTTTTTCCATAGGGAATTTGATTTTGCCCCCATTGTAGTTTACCTTTCCTGTAGGGTGGATTTTGACCTTGAAAGCCTTGAAACTATCGAGACATAGGTTGCTGATAAGCAACATACAAGTTAAAAGGTTGTTGATCCTGTTGACCTTGGACATATGGATGTTGCACCTATTTTCCTTGGGCATACAGGTTCTGAACTTGTTGCCCTTGGACAAAAGGATTATGAACCCGTTGCCCTTGGACATTAGGATTTTGGGCCTACTGTTGTAGGACATGACCCTGACCTTGTCCTTTCGAGGGTTGCCCCTATTGATATGAGTGCAAGGGCTATTGTTGTGTGGGTTGGCCTTTCTACTGCAAGGTTCGACCTTATGGCTATAAAGGTTGTCCTTGCTACTTCAAAGGTTGGCCTTGCGAAGACAAAGGCTAGGAGGTTTGTTGAACATACTGCATCTACGGCTGCATGGTTTGTTACAATTGTTGCAATGGTTGACCATGTAGCTATTGTAGTTATCCTTACTGTGGCATCACCTGTCCCTCCTGTTGCATGGATGGCCCTTGCTGCAACAAATGTTTCCCTTTCTATTCCATAGGTTTTCCTTGCTGCTGCAAGGGTACTTGAATATGTCTGATATTGATACCTTGAAAATTTCCAAACTGTATCTGGCCATAGCCACTAGGAATGGTGGATGGTCCACGCTGAACATATTGTCGAGGGTTAAGGATGTAAGGCAGGCTAACCATTCCTTGGTAACCATATGGAACATAAGGATTTTGGTACTAAACATGATCCTCATAAGTCTACTCATACTGGAAATTGCTTGACCAAGATGAACCAACAAGATTTTGGACTTGTTGGTACTACACATTGCTTGATCCAGTAGGAAAAGGAGGGCGTTGAATAACACCAGAGGAAGGTTGGTTCATCCCAAATGTTGGTGTGAGCCTTTGAAGCCTTCCATCACTGATCAAATATGCTCTTGCAAAGTGGTTTGAGGGTGTCAAAGTCAAATTTTGTCATTTCAGTGAGTCTTCAAGTAACATTTGGTTACTAGGTTTAGGTCTAGGGTTTTTTTCACTCCTTCCAAAGTCTTCCAAGTATTGGTCCATGTCACCATTCAGCTTAGTGTACCATCATTCAAAGAGTTTTCATCATCATTTCAGGTTCCAATGGGTCATTTTACACCTTGTTCGTGCTTCAGTTGTACTTGGGTAAGCCTCATTTCCCTCTCCTAGGGTTTTGATGGTAATTTTTCTTGGATGGTAAAATCATAAAAAAAACATGTATCCTAATGCTCATACACCCTCCCCTATCCTTAATATACCTTCTTAAATTCTTGCCATCACTCATATCCTTAAAATTCATCATTTTCCCACAAACCCTAGTTTATTGCTACAATTTGAGAATTTTCTAGGCTAGGCCTGTGTTTTGACCTTTTGGACCCCTTCCCCTCACTCAATCTTTGAAATTACACTTTCCCCTGATTCCTAACATCTGTTATGAAACCAGCTCAAAAAAGATAGAAAAGATAGATCAACGCCTTAGAATTAATCCTCTTCGAGGGGGAAACCTCCTTTACATTACATAAATGAACAATTCTTCGATGATTCAAATGACAAAACCTCCTTTCTATATATAGGAGTCTAAGGAGTCACAATATAAACCAGCCGACCTAACAATAATAATATAAAACCACAAAAATAACAATAAAGGGATTCTATGGGGCACATTAATAACAATATGGAGGCAATAGGGGCACAACAATATTAATAACGGGTATAACTACAATAGTAATGGGGTAATCACTAGTATTATAGGGACCCAACATGCCCCTCGCCTTCAAAAAAGTGTTGTCCTCAACGCTTGAGTAGTTCTGGATAGTTCTGCATAAAATTCTCATCCTCCCATGTGGAATCTTCAGCGGATAAGTTCTTCCACTTGATAAGATACTCTGAAATTGATCGATTTCGTAGTTGTCGAGTTCTTGTTTCTATGACTGCTTTCGGTTCCAATATAATTTTTCCTTCCTCGTCAAGTTCTGGCAATATTGTTTGAACTGGGAGCTTGTCGCCTATAACCTTCTTTAAACATGAAACATGGAAAACTGGGTGCAATCGAGAAGCTGCAGGAAGCTCCAATTTGTATGCCTTAGTACCAATCTTTTGCAACACCTTGTACGGACCATAATACTTTGGTGATAATTTATTATCCTTCTTAGCTTGCTTGAGGGACATTTGCTTATATGGTTGTAGCCGTAGGAAAACCCAATCACCTACATCAAAACTTCTTTCGCTACGATGTTGATCTGCCTGTTGTTTCATTCTATTATGTGCCAACACGAGGTTATCCTTTAAGAGTTGGAGGACTTGTGTTGATGCTCGATGTGATGTTCCACTGCTTGAACCTTAGAATTTTCTCTTAAATATGATGTGATGGATGGTGGCTGATATCCATAAAGTGCCATAAATGGGGTCATTTTGTTGCTGTATGGAAGGAAGTGTTATACCACCATTCAGCCAGAGGCAACCATTTGAGCCATTGTGTCTGTTTATTAGATACAAAGCAATGAAGATATCCTTCCAAACATTTGTTTACTATCTCAGTTTTCCCAT